>JAHXMU010034024.1:0-55149 GCA_019455685.1 Philornis downsi | reverse complement strand
TGGTATCGAATCGCCAAAATAACCAAATTTTATGCCAACATTTCAAAATTTCCTTCTTTGAAGGAAAACAATTTTTACGCCCAATATTGAGATTCCTAAAATGTTGCAAAATGAGAAAACGGTAAAATATAAATATGTCTTTAGCTCTGAAATACAGCGTTTGACAAATTTTGGCTCTGTATACTGTATACTGGCGATTTTCGCCCAAGAGAATATACATATATTATGTCATTTACTTGTATCCATTGTGTATCACTAAAAAGCAATGCAATGAACAAAAAATTAGGGAGCTACAGATTATCTATTAGAAATTGCAAAAAAAAAAACTTGTTCCATTTTTGTAGGAGGTTCAAGAAGTAGCGTGGCAATCTGCTGTAGTACAGCGAAACACACAGACTTGAAAAACTTATATATGTAGGATTTCACCTTTCAATGTAGGATTTCACCTTTCTAATTTAAACTCGCTTTAGTATTAATTATAAAATTTGGGTTTTATTTAAAATAATAATGAAATATGAGTGTATTATAATAATTCAGTTCTTAAATTAAATGCTTGTATTAATTATACAAGTTTAGCGACTTTTGTCCGTCTATCCGCGTTTTCTGGGCACAGCGGTTGAACTACGACTCCCTCTCTACTTATATTCCGTCGTTCGTCTTCCCTGTGTTTCAATTTTTGTCGTCCCTGTAATCTCTTTTTCTCCGGTCGTCCCCAATTCCCACATATATATGGAGTAAAATAGCCATTTATGTGGCAGGCGCCGAAAGAGATATTCTTAATACGGCCCATCTCTAATCCTGAGCTACAATTTTGCAAAATATTAGCCTATATACCAGGTTTCAAGCCTTCGATCGAAACTAATGTCCTCTAGCATTATTACCCTACACCAAGTTTCGTGCCTTCAATCCAAACTAGTGTCCTCTGGCATTCTTGAAACACCATTCATTAAAAGATACCTGCCGTCATCAGCGCTTCCTTCATCTCTCTGGATGGATGTATACAAATAACACATTAGGCAGATATCGATATTTATAACAATTGATTCTTTTAACATTTTTAATATTAAATTTAATTTCACTTTATCCGTAATCTCTAACCCGAAATTTACTAAATTTAGTTATCAGAATATGCATATCCTTTTGTATTATAACTTCTAATCCGAGAAAGAGTTCTCATTTTGTTCTACACATTCATTCAATGTGACTTTTTGCATAAATTCGCCAGTAATTTAGTATACATAGAAAACTTAAAAATTACTTAAAATTTAATTAAAATTCTTCCGTATTATATTCTATGTGCGAAATGGTATAATCAACCGCAATTTCTCCCCTTGCCGTTTGCAGACTGCATGCATGTCGCCTCCGAATCCGGTGATTATGCCTTCAAGAAGTTGCCACCCCATTCCGCAGTATCGATATTCGCCAACACGGATGAAACGGCAGCTCTGTTGCAACTGGAGGAATCTCTGCAAGTCTGTGGTTTGTATGTGATTGGAGAACCCGACACGATTGTGGAAATTACGATGAAACATTATGATGTTAATTGTGAGACGGGAGCTTTAATGGCCGTAAGTCAAACTACCTGTTAAAAAGGGTGGCCGAAACAGCTCAGAGGTTCATACGGATTAAATTAAAATGTAATATCCTTCTGCTTTCACTGTTTACAGTTTGTGGATGGTTGGGAATTAAATGGTGAATACTTTCCCGCCCCGCAGGATCATCATCGTCCTTTGGAGGAGAGAGTGCAGGAGTTTTGCAACAACAATAAACAATGGTAAGTGAGGAAGACAAGGATATAACGATGCAGTATTGAAATGTTAAAACATTGGAATACACGGGTAGGCGCTCGAAGTGTTACCAACTTCACGCTGCCGTAGCGGCCAAATGACTAATGACAGCGCGCTCATATTTTGACAAGCGCCAGTTTGTCATGTTGTTCACAAAGGAAGCATATCGTCTTAAGTCGCAGTTAAACTAGGTTATCAAAATAGAATTTAAAGGCAACAGCTTTGTAAAAGACTGAAAAATCACAATCGGATATTATTGAGCTATGACATTTACGTATGAACAAAATGTGAATCAGACACATACGTTACAATGGCACTGGTGGCATCAGAAAAACGTCACAGAGGTTAACATTCGAAAACAGCAAAACCTACAGATATGGTTCGAAAAGTGAAGACCGTATTTCGACGTAATCCACAACAATGCACAGTTCAATTGGCGAAACATGTTAATGTGTCTGCTAGTAGCATGGGTTGCATATTAAAAAAAAAGTAGCTACAATTGAAGCCGTGCAAAATACAAAAAGTGCATTATTTACTGGCTGAATAAAAGCCAAATGACCCAGCAAGGACAAAGGTTTTAAAATACTGGTACGTTAGCGGCGAGCTTGTAAATTTGGTTTACATTTTTTTTCTTGAATCTGTAATATGTAAAAAAAAGAGCGATCGAACCACAAAAATCAAACCACCAAGGAATTGCTTCGCGAAAGCAAGCCCTTACATCAGTGATAGTTTAGGCCACAGGACGGTCAACACTTGTTTTCATTATACAGGTCCTAAAGTTAAATCAATAAATCTTCCGTAAAAAGATTTTAAATGGTACTTTGTAGCCTGAGGCACGTAAATAATTTGCTAGAAACTATAGGACTTTTTAAGAAGATTCGGCACCATCCCATAAAGTCCACGAAAACCCACGTTTTTCAAAAGAAAATCCACCCAGCTTCATTTCTTCACGCTAATGGCCACCATATTCCCCAGGCATAAACATAATGGATTTTTCCATATAATCCATTCTAGAAATCTAAGTATCTACTATGAAGTATGAGACTGTCAACTCCTTATACGAGGTGTTATCACAAAATAACCGTTAATTTCAAATTTCGTGAGTTACGTGTGTTCGATTTCCGCACGTCAACAACCGATTAAAACATTGAAGCAGTGAAGAAAATGATTTTGGATAATCGTCGAATCACTATTAGAGAGGTTGCTCATTATGTTGGCATATCGTTCGGCTCATGCAAAACAATTTTTACGGATGTTTTAGGCATGAAACGTGCGACAGCGAAGATTGCTCCAAAATTGCTAAGTTTTGTGCAAAAACAACGTCGCATGGACATCGCTCAGGAGCTGTTGAACGTCGTCAACGACGATCCAGATTTCCTCAAAAGGGTCATAACTGGTGACGTGTCATGGGTGTATAGCTATGACATTGAAACCAAAGCCCAATCATCCCAATGGAAGCGTCCAGAAGGGCCAAGAACGAAAAAAGTACGTCAAGTTCGGTGAAATGTGAAGGTTTTGCTCACTGTTTTCTTCGATTGCAATGGCGTGGTGGATCATGAATTCTTGCCACAATATCGTACGGTCAATAAGGAATACTACCTTGAAGTTATGCGCCGTTTGCGCGAAGCAATTCGTCAGAAACGCACAGAATTGTTGAAAAACCAATCATGGATTTTGCATCATGATAACGCACCAGCTCACACATCGATACTTGTGCGTGAATTTTTGGCCAAAATCAAAACTGCAATCATGCCTCAACCACCATATTCACCGGACTTGGCCCCCGCTGACTTTTTCCTCTTCCCAAAACTGAAGACACCGATGAAAGGAAAGCCTTTTGCTACGATTGAGGAGATAACAGAAAAATCGAAACAGGAGCTGTTGGCGATACCAAAAAGAGCGTTTCAGAAGTGTTTCGAGGATTGGAAAAAACGCTGGCATAAGTGTATTATATATGAGGGGGATTACTTTGAAGGGGACAAGTTATTTATGAACAATTAATACTTTAATTAATACTTTTTGAAAAAATTGAAAATGACAACCATGCCACATTTGTGCAGCGCTAAAAGTGGCTACATCGAATTATAACAAATATTTTTCTGAAAATTTGAAATGTTTCTACAATATACTGAAATTTGTAAACAAAAATAAAAAATAAAAAATTGACAAAATTACGAGTACATCACTTTTTAAATGGTAGCACTTCGAACGCCGATCGCTGCATTGTAATATTGAACGAAATGCTTACAACAAAATGCTAAATTAATTGCATGATTTATTTTTTTCCATAAGGCCTCGCCTATCTAAAAAGAAATTCTTCCGTTCCAATCAAAATGCCGCCTTGCTTCAGTATCGCATACCAGTGAAAGGTAGCTTCATCGCTAATGTGCGCTTCCACAAAATCACGCAACGTAAGTTAGCACTAACAAATCCTTTGGGTTTTCTACTAATTATATTTTGTCTGACTCATCCCTCATATTCTTACGTGGTTCAGCATGTAATATCTTAGTTCAGGATACAGACGCTTTATATCACATCGCTAACTATGGCCACAATCGTAATTGCTCTATATCCGCTTTATTTCCGGCTGCTGTGTCTGTGGCAAACCTTAAGATTGGTGGCAAAGCCGTAAGACAGGATAAACCAAATTATGATGTGAGTATAAGGATAAGATAACACATTAAGTTAAGGGTGCTAATAATTATCCTTTGACATTAATACGTTTTAGTGCGGCATCTATGGCGACCGTTTAGAGGTAGGTGGTTCACCGGGTTTGGATTCGACAGCCATGGAGAAATCAAGTGATATATGTGGTTTTGCAAGCGAACCAGGTGCGTTTGAAAATTAAATAAATTAAATGTGAAAAATTAATAATTATTATTTGTGCAACTAAGTTCTCGCTATGTTTTTATAAAACTGCAACTTTATTATGAAAAAATATTTACAAATGATTCAGTGAAAGTATTGCCCATCGCTAGCTACTCCTTTTTCCCATCTCTTTGGCAAAGCTCGAATTCCGTCACGGTAAAACTGTTCATCCACGAATCTAGCCATTCCTTGAAGTCGTCATATGAGTGGAACTGCTGGTCATCTAATGACCGTCTGTCATTGAACGGAACAATTGATAATTGTACGGCGCAATATCTGGCGAACATGCCGGACGAGGTAAGATTTGCCATTTCAGTGTTTCCAGGTAGGTTTTGACGGGCTTGGCCACTGAGGCAGAGCGTTGTCATCCTGAAGAATCACTTTTTCGTACCTCTCCGCGTTATTGTGGGCTTTCTCGCGCAGAGCTTGGCTCAGTCGCATTAATTGAAGTTGATACCAATCCCCAGTGATTGTTTCGATTGGTTTCAATAGCTCGTAATAAATAAAACCGACCTGGTCCCGCCAAATACAGAGCATAACCTTCGCAGCATGAATATTCGGTCGAGGCGACGACGTAGAAGCATAACCGGGCAGTCGCCATGACTTTCTGATCTTTGGATTGCTGTAATAAATCCATTTTTCATCACCCATTACAATACTATGAAGAACTCCCTTTCTTTTTTGTCGCTGAAGCAGTTGTTCACAGGCGAAAAACGACACTGAATGTCCCTTGGCTTCAACTCACAAGGAACCCAACGCATGCAATCGCTTGAAAATTGCTTGGCGGGTAACTCCTAATACACAAGCAAGCTCTACCTGCGTTTGATACGGATCCCCAACAAGCAATGTCGTCAATTCAGTGTCTTCAAAGGGTTTTCGTTCTCCTTCATGCGAACTGTCGTCAACATCAAAATCACCGTCTTTAAAGCGACACAAACAAACTCGACTTATTGTTTCACTTAAAGCAGAATCTCCGTAATGGTTTTGAAGCTCTCGATTAGCTTCAGTAGCCGTTTTCTTCGATTGAAAAAAGAAAATCAAAACTTCCCGCATATGACGATTATTTGGCACAAAATCATACATATTCGCACAACCAAAAGAATATGAAAAATCACTATTGTGTCAAGGCGGTATGTTTTCCATATGCCTAAGCTTGGCTCATGATGTTTAGGTTGTGGCAGAATCGACTAGCTCTTACAGCTGGCGCCATCTATTGGCAAACAGTAGGAACTTAGTTGCGCACCAATATGTATTTGAATATATAATATATAAATTAAATAAGTTAAATGAGAAACTTTTAAATGATGTATTTGAACATTTCTTCTTATTTTATAGGCCCAGAACAAGCGATTTTCTGTGGTGTCACGACTGTGCGTTTGATTTCCACTGGCCGCTTTCAGAATCAAGCAGGGGTCATGATACGAAAAGCTGATGAACATGATTTGGACATAGCAACACTGGTCTGCGCTCTATAAATTATGAAACCAAATTTCCAAATTACTAACGAATATAGAAAAAAATTAACAAAACTCTCCGCCCCCATTCTATTAAATGTAACGAATTAGGTACTTTTAAAGTTATTGGTAGCCCCGAGAACAGGGTACCAGGGCTTATAGTTTTATTTTAGCTCTCATAGTTATGGCAAGATATCTTTTCATTTCAATTTAAATACATTTGCCTCATCACAATTTCCATTCAAACACAATGTATATATAGCTGAATTTAAATTGGTGTAGCATAAGTGTATTATTTCCCCCTCTCCACCTGATCCCTATATGTAGTACCGATTATCTGTTAGAACAATGAAAGGACATTTTTGTGTATCGCATTAAGTGTTTAAATTATCCTGGACAATGCAACCAAATCCCAAATTCGAATCAATATCTAAGGAAATACAATAAAACTCTTTACTTATGTAAGTATATATACATACATACATCCATACATATACATATATATATACTACTGTGTAATGGCAAAAGTATTAAATAAATATATATATAAATAATAAATAATCTCAATGTATTAAACTTTTGTGTGTTATTTGAATAATAAATCAAAGAGGATAAAAATAATAACCGATAAAATAATATTAACTAACACTTACCAAATCCTGTGAATTTATGGACGCCCACTGAAAAGAGTCAACAAAACCAGACAATTTATTAATGGTAAATCTATTAATATGTAAATAATATTTATGACATTTACTTATTCTCTGTGTTGTACTCCATGACTTATAGTTATTGGAGAAATTATATGATACAGTCAGGTCAAAAACTATAACTTTCCTGATTTTTTTTCAAATTTCTATATAGAGGGCGCACCAATTGTGCTACAATAAGAAATTCAAATATTATTATTTATTAATTTATTTTCATATCGCAATCCAAAGCCGCATACGGTCAAACTGATTACACAGGCTAACCTTTTGCGACACAAACTTGAAATTTTACAATTCAATTCTTAAAAAGTTTTAATAATGATTATTATTAAGATAGTAATGACAGTATTAACAACGAATATGGAGAGAAATAGGATATAAAACAATTTATAGTGAAGTATAATAATTCTACAAGCAATACATTAAGAACTTCTTAAATCTAAAGCATGATAGTGAGAATCTTCTGTACAAAATTTGGAAGCTATGTATTGGGGAGTGAAAAATTTCATAGTTTTGTAGACAAACAAAATAGTTCTAAGGTCGATAAAGTTTTCAAATGTACATCCTAAAAAGTAAATTATTCATTGCGGGATCACCGCAATCACCGAGCTACATTTTCAAGTCAAATCTGGTCAAATCCTAGGGAGCCAAATCTGGCGAATAAGGTGCGTGATTAAGCAATTCGAACTTTAGTTCATTAATGTTGCCCATCGCAATAGTGGATGTGTAAACTGGAGCATTGTCTTGATGAAACAACACTTTATTTTTGTCCAAATGCGGATTTTTCTCCATAATTTCATCACCTAAACAATTGAATAAATTAGCACGATATTCGTCGTTGATAGGGTCTTCCTTTCTAAAGATAATCAATAAAGATAATACCATGCGCTTCCCAAAAAACAGACCTTGCCCGCAGATGGAACCATCTTCGCCTTCTTTGGACACGATTCTCTCATTTCAATCCACTGTTTTGACTGTTATTTCATCTCAGGTGTGAAGTGGTGCATCATCCATGTTTCATCCATGGTTATAAATCGATGCAAAAATTCCAAACATTCTACTGAAACATCTTCACGACGCTGTTTTTGCTCTATTGCAAGCAAGCGCGGCGCCCTTCTTGGGTACAGCTTTCTCTACTTCAGATCTTAAGTGAATATACTACATATATCACTTTGTAAAATACCTATCATTTCAGCTAGCTCACGCACCTTCAGCCGACGATCATCCAATACCATTTTGTGGATTTTCTTAACAGTGCTTGGCGTGGACACCTCAATTGGCCGACCTCTACGGTGTTCGCCTTTGCAGCTCATACGGCCTCGTTTAAATTCTGCTACCCAATATTTTACAGTCGTAAACGAAGGGTCAGACTTCCCCAGAGTAGAATCCAGCTCGGCTTTAATGTTGGTTGGACTGAAACCTTTCAAATGGAAATATTGAAACAATTATTTCCATGTTTACAAATTCACTGAGGTTGTTTGCTTTTGATGGCTCAATTAAAAATGCTAAACAACAGGGCGCCTTAAAACCGTAAACATATGTTTTATAAGGTTGCCACTTTTCGCCAAAATAATATTTTTTTCAAACAACCATCCTCGTATATTGAAATAGTTTGTAATAACAAACTTGGCGAAAAAGCCAAAAATAATCAAAAAAAAAAAATTAAAGCTAAACCGAAGATTTTCTCACTAAACAATTTAAAAAAAAAAAAACTATATTTAGCGGGAAAAGTTCTAAATTGACAGTGCCCCAATGTGACCTAAGAATAATCGACGAGTCCAAAAAATGCTGCTCATAATCCCCCTTAACCCTCTTATATTCCTTGAGGGAATTCGTTACCACTTCGAGGTGCCCATTTGTGGTCGATAGAAGACATAAAATAGAATTTGTGGCGGAAACGGAAGTATTTTTCGGAAAGTATACTAGAAAAGGGTTTTGACAATTGGATCGTTGGCATACGAGTATGTGTATTAGTTAAGAAGGGGTAAACTTTGGAGACGATATAGTAAATTTGAATAAATAATAAATAATTTTTGTTTTATTAACCAATCCCGTCCACTATTTCGACAGAATATACGTTGCTAAAATAATAAACTGATGGCATATATTATTAACAACAATTAATTTCAACACAATTTTTAACGGTCTTTCGATTGGTGTACAGATTGGTACAGATATTTATATATTTCCTGAATCTGAACATATTAAACATATTCTGAACTTTCGAATCTTTGAGGAAGTTCAATTTTCGTAGTACCACCACATGAAGGATTCTGTGCTAAGTTTGCCACTCAGTTTGCAGCAACTCGTCTCGTCTCGCCTTAGAGCACATCGTGATCCAATTGTAGATGTGTTTTTGGAATCATATGATATTTTGACAGCTTTTTCTCCTCATAATCTTGGCCACTAAGCTTTGCTCTTAAACAACGTTAGAAATTGTATTATCTGAGCTGGGACGGAATCTGCTTCTTTTACTGCATTTAAATAACGTCTCAGTAGCAACATCCCTCAATCACCTTGTGTGATTAAACACAACTAATGAAATCACAGATATTAACGGGAATCATGAGACTCATTCAGAATGGTCGTATTGATTTTTTACCGTACTCAAGGACCGTCATGAACCGCAACCGAAGCGGATTTGTTTTAGTTCCTGATTCCGACTACAAAACCAGAATTGTATAAATTTGGATTCTACTTTAAACACTCGAAGTGAATCTGCAAATAGCCTATATTAATTGCAAATTACAAATAAGTTTGGTTCTAAGTTATACAACTGAAGTGAATCTATGAAGAATTCAGATTTTGATTCAGTTTAAGAAACATTTTGTTTATGTTATATTTGGAAATTTTCAATTTAAAAAAATAATACTGTAAACTGCTTAGAAAATTTCTGAGAATCTGGTATCTCAAATTCAAAACAGATAAATAATTTTTACCTCTCGGAAATTTCGCTCCAGATAAGAAACGAAAACGACATCAGATTTCAGTTTTAATTTAATTAATTTTCAATTAAAGAAAAAATAAATTGAACAACTGCAAAAATTTTTGAGTCTGCTATCTAAAATTCAGAAAAAAGTTATATGAAGCATTTTTACCTCTCGGATATTTGGCTTCAGATAGGAAACGAAAACTACATCAGATTTCAGTTTTAATTCAGGTTATAAAGTAAACCAAACTATAGTTTTGCTTTGAATCCTAGAATTTATACATCTGGTTCACTAATTCAGTGTGAGTTCCTATTCAGTTTTCGGGTAGGAAACTATCCGAATCGAGAAATTTGCTGTGAATTATCTTCTAATGATTGAAAATAAATGCCTCGAGGTTGTAATTCGAGTTTTGGAAATCAATCAACTGTGTATATTTACATGAGTCTCGCCGTGAGGCCTTACTCATGGTGTGCCATCACACATGGTTGTTTTCTATAATTCTTTTCTTGGTTATAATTCTTTTCATCTTGCGGCATCATGCGCCCCTTTGGGGTACCCAAACTAATCCCGAAAGGATTAGTCGAACTATCTTTGAGATTCGAAGTAGGTCTCCTTGGAAAAACTTCCTCAGGGCTCGCTTCCTCTCTCGGCCAAAGTACCTTTGAAGTCACTTGGTATGAAGTGAGCTACCTCCCGGTTAGGAGTTGAGATAATCTAGGAAGACCTCGGATAGACATGAACAGTATTTTCTAAGCTTCTGCCTTCCTTCAGCAACGCAAAAGCACTGAAAACACATGTTCGGGCAACCACAGGCAGCACGATGGTCCCATAAGGGGTCCAACGCCATCGACCAGGAAGGAACAATGTTCCTTGGCCCCTGGTCACCCCTGCTACCAGAAGAAAAGAACCCTCTGGTCTGGGTTTCGCAGACAAGCTACTCTAGTTTTGCTTTATCATACCTCGCATGGAACTGGTAATCCATTATCTACGGTATAGATTTTCAATGTCCGAGGAGAAAATATCAACACAGCAAATTAATGCCATGCTCCATATCTCTCCACGAAGGAACTCCATGGTCGTACGACCATTAAAACGGAGAAGATAAATCTCCCGATATTTCTCGACGGCTTCTCTATGTCCGCTCCTGTTGCCAGGGTGTGTAATTGCCTTGTTAAACTAAGACTCTCCCCTTTACTTGGTTTTAGAAAAACGAGTTCCAAGGTCAGTTTGATGTCATATTATAGGTGGATCCCAAGACATAATCCACCTGTTCCTAGGGCGCCTGGCACAAGGCCACACTACTTTGTTTTTGTACGCAAGCATCATCCTTTGCCTGCTTAATTACAGGATCGGGTAGAGAGGCTTTGCGTTTTAGGGGTAAGCGGTACAAAGCTTCTTAGGAAACACCCGCTTACCCACCGAGTTTTGGAAAGAAAAAAAATTAACTGGAGTTACATTAGGTGGTTGTTCGACGATATTTGTTGAATTTTTGGCCGGATAATCATTCATAATGATAGCCTTGAGAGAAGGTGTGTTATCGCGGTTCAGCATCTTTATTTACCATTTAACCTTTTGGCAGGGAATCGCAAGTACGCAACATTGCCGTAATCAAGGAAAGCAATCAATTTTACCTAGATTTTTGAGGGATTTGACATGTTTTTCTCGGTTTCGGCCTAGTTGTTAGTCGCCATACCGAAACTTATTGATCGCTTTGAAGGCCGAACTTGTAAACCCATGTCACCATCATCACCAGTTAAAATGCGTTTTACGAGACCTGCGTTCTAGCAGGTCTTCAGCATTATTTGTTTCTGAAGTTTTTGAAGAAAATTCAGATCTTTCAGAACTAGATGAGCGGCAATGCGTTTCATTACAAAGATGGTACGAGTTGATTCTTGGGGCACAGTTTAGCAGCTATCTTTCTCAAACTTAAATCATGATTTTTAGTCGTCATTTATTTAACTTTATCGATATTAATTTCAGTTGAAGACGTTAATAAACGATCTGAGCAAATCTTCTACAGTAATTCGACCCCCTTTGAACGCTTTGTACTACTTATATGCAAGTGTTTTTGATAAAATCGATTCACTGCACGCCTTCTATGACATTTTCGGCAAACGAATTTCAAAACCAATTATGAAATAAATTCTTTGTATATTTTTACCCACTGTAAAAATCGGAGGTTGGTTGGACAGTTGCGCCAACCCCGCAACAAAAAGAATTTTAACAATCCCTTAACATTTTTGATAATAAGTGCATCAAATTTCAATTCTGAACTAGATTAAGTAATGAACAAGAATCGAAATATCTGTTTCGTTACAATCCCTTTAAAGCACTCGTAAGTATGAGTACATATGAGTGCTTATAAAACTTCTGATGTACTTTTGGATAAAATGAATCTGAAGAGGTAGGATTCTAATCTACAACTACTTATACCTTTCCAAATTGATGTAAAAGTTGCAAATAAAGCAATTTCACCATAAATGTCATACGGAATTGTTGTCATTTCAAATTTTTCAATTTTCAAAATAACATAAAATGTTCGTTCATGTTTTCATGAGACAGAAATATGAATGAGTATTAAAAAACATGACGATGCAGATATGTAGCTTAACCTACCACAATTTATACGATGTGAAGAGGATATCTTTATAGAGGGCATCATTAGCCTGCCACAAGAGGGGAATTCGGCTTAAATATATGAACTTGATAAATGTTACCTAAGACGAAAGTGTCCTCACACAGTTTGATGAAGACATAGAAGAAGAAGAACAAGCACAAATAAAATAGCAATACTAACAAATAATGATAAACAATGGCAAAAAAAACACTGGAGGCAAGCAATGAGTGATGAAATCCTTAAATAGCCCAAGCTGGTTTAAACTAATTTTCGATCATCTGTTTAATTACAGGGTGTCCGTCGGGAAGGTATATTACTTTGTTTGTTTATAATTTTTGATTAAATGAGAATCGAGATTGATTAATGGAGAATAAAGGAAAATGGAATGGAGAGAATGGATCTTAAATTGATAAATGTTTTATTTAATATCGGCAATTATGTACGGAATACAATATCAGGTAAATGTCCGCCTCTGTTAGCCTCACAAATGCGAGCCCTTTTGAGCACACTTTTCATTACATCCTCATACATTTCACGCGGTATTTTATTAATTTCATCACGAATATTTTGTTTGAGTTGCTCAAGCGTTTCTGGTTTGTTTGCATAAACCTTGCTTTTCAGATATCCCCACAAAAAGAAGTCAGGATCAATCAAATCAGGTGACCGTGGAGGCCAATCAATATCACCATTTCTTGAAATAACTTGTTGTGGAAAGAGGTCTCGCAGTAATTCCATTGTAATTCTGGCTGTATGCGATGTGGCACCGTCTTGTTGGTACCACATGTTAATCAAGCCTAAAGCATGCAGCTGTGGCGTTAAAAAGTTTTCAACGATATCACGATATCGCTCCCCATTGACAGTTACTGTTACGCCGTTTTCAGTTTCAAAGAAGTAAGGTCTAATTGCACACCAGGCTGTCACTTTTAATGGATGCAAAGGTGACTGATGAATAATTTGAGGGTTTTCCATTGCCCAGAACCGACTATTCTGTTTATTCCATTCAAATGAAAATGTGCCTCGTCACTCGTTATGATTTTTTTCATGAAAATCGGGATTGTCATGGGCGAGCTGTAACATCCTATTGACATATGTACGGCGGCGTAAATGGTCTTGTGGAAGAAGCTCTTGTGTCAACTGTATCTAAAATGGAAACAAATGCAAATCTTTATGCAAAATTGTGCCCAAAGTTATTCTTTGAAGACCAAGCTCCTGAGCACGGCGTCAAATTGAGGTTGATGGATTGTTTTAAACACTTTCTTGAGCAGCAGTAATGTTTTCAGCCGATCTAGCAGTACGTTGTGATCCATGCTTGGCCCTATCAGCTACAGACCCTCTTTCCTCGAAATCATTCACTACACGATAAATAGTGCGTCTTGTTGGCACGCTGTTTCTCCCAAAAATTTCACGTAACTTTTTCATCGTCACAGTAATCGATGATGGATTTCGATAAAATCTTTTAACGATTAAAACACGTTGGTTTATCGAATATTTTTCCATAATAAATTTGCCACGTCCCTACTTCACGACTATAAAATATGAACTGTCAAAACTAATGTTTACCAAAATGGCGACAAAACAAAGTAGTATACCTTCCCGACGGACACCCTGTATATTGCGAATATAAACATTTCGTTTTCTATTCGAGGCACAAGCGTTTTCAGACGATCTCATGCCAACTATGCTCAATATTTACTTTCACTCGACATTCTCGACGATAAACCAAACTCGTATCAACTAATTCCAAAAGAGTGGAAATCCATTATATACACATTTATATTTACCAACAGAATTTGCCACAGAATAAGATTATCGACCATTATCAAGGCAGAGATATTGATAACAAGCGTTCTTAAAACATAAATGCTGATAAATGTTAATTATTAAATTCAAACTATAAATTACGACACGCGCTAGGCTGCAAAGTTTAGTATATTTAAATAACTGGCTGGGTTCATTCATTCCAGTTCCGATAAAAAATAAAATATGTGACGTTTAGTGATCTTCGTGGCATTACTGCCTCCTACCTTAGCCGTGAAATTTTCTGGGGTGCCAATGGAATTAATAGCGAATGATGCAGTTCTCTCTACTGTTTCAGGTAATTTTAAATTCACAAGTGAAGAGATAATGTTGTATAATTAAAGGAGTTAGAGATTGTTGAGTTTTCTATTGGCATAGCTTTAGTCACAAAGTTGTGCTAATAGATAGCTTTTATCAGCAATATACTGAAGTATTGCATTGGTGAAAGAATTTTTCTCATCTACTGCAAATTTAATAAATAATAACCAGATTACTTAACGGCTTAATAAAGCCACTGAAAATTTAATGGCGCTATAAAACAAGAGATTGATTTGAAGTTAATGACTTTATGTAGTTGAGGAAACTACAGAAGATCACGGCAACAGGAAAGTAACGCCAAATTTGAAATATTATAAAACGAAGTGAGTTTAAAAATTTTCATTTCAAGAATAGAAGTAAGACATGTGTTGTTGATGTTGCTTTTCCTCGCAAAAAAAAAGTGGTCATATCGTTTTGCTCGCAGCCACCGAGACGGCTGTTTTACGAAACACACGATAATTTGCGCAATGCGTTTAACATTCTGAGTGTCCGCATAGTAGCAATTTTAGTTCCTGCATATTTCATATGACCAAAAGTTAATAAATGCAGCATCACTAGCATAACTAACTAGTGCTAAAAATGATGCCAGTCACGTTTACAGCAGCTTTCCTCAAAATCACCTCCGTAGATTTATTGCGTAGATCTCCCACGGTAGTTTGTCTAAGGCCTTATTTGGCTTAAAAGGGCTCATTAAGATAATTGTCTGTGTTTACATTGATTCAATTTTAAGTAAAACGGAGAAGGATAAAATAAAGTAACGGGTTATTCCTTTAGCTGCTTCAAAACCACCGATCTGGCAGGACTGTCAGCTTTTAAATACCTAAAGTGTTATTTATTAAATGAAAGTTTTGCCATTAACGAATATGGATCGTTCAACGAAAAAACGCGAAAAAATAGTTAAAACTTACTACAAAAGTGGTGATGCAAACGCGGGAATTTTTCGTGCATAACAGGGTGATTACGGTCGTCATAATTGACCTATTGTGGACGGAATTGGCAAGATTATAAAGACATTTTTAGAGACTGAAACGTTACAGATGTAGTCAGGCCTGTGCATCATCGCCACGTACGCACTGCCGAAAATATCGCTTCTGTTAGTTCAAGTATGATGGATAATCCAAATTTCAATTCAGAGCGCTATGGCCGTATGATAACCAACTTTTTTTTTAACCTGCAATTGAAGATTATGAAATGGAGGATATGCGGCTTCAACAAGACGATACCACGAGACACACAATAAGACCGATTTTGGATTTATTGCATGAAAAGCTTCCAGAAAGCGTAATTTCACGTTCTTTAGACTTTTTTGTGAGGGTACGTCAGAGACCGTGTTTACGAGGATAATCCCCAAAACCAACATTCGCCGAATTATCGCCAAAATACCGACCGAAATGTGCGAAAAAGTGGTCGAAAACTACCTCTAAAGGATCCATTGCTGCAACCAATCCAGAGAAGGTCATTTAAATAGCATTGTATTTCATACACAATGGGAAGACCCAAGCATTTTAATGAAATAAAAGTTTCATTTATTAACTTTACTTTTGAAACCGAAAATTGTTCTTTCGAAACATATATCTATACTTCCTAGTGATTCTCCAACATTTTCAAGCCAACAGAATGGTATAGTTTGTTTAGTCTTCCAAAAACTAGTCTGGATCGCTAACAAGATTAGTCTCCTTAAATATGCATGCGTGAATATGCAAAGTGGAAAGCACAATTTAAATTCGTATCGGGCAAATATAAATCTATGCATTGCCTTGACGGAATAGAAAAATAGACTGTTTTTCCGTTAAAATAGGGACCAGCGCTTACTCTGGCGGATTTTCTAAGATGTTGTTGACTTGCCTTCATAGAAAATTCCAAACACTTATTTTTTAATTAGTAACACAAATGTTGGGCTGACATTAGATTCCACTGCGCCGCTTTTTTATTCGCATAACATGACATAGTCAACATAAACGATACGATAAGATGTGAAGCGCTTATCTGTCTGTTCGCATTATTCAGGATAATAAGCCAAATATCGAGAAATATACAGTTCGTATTTGAGACAGTACTGATGTTTAGTTACTTGCTTAGCTCGTTATAACACCTGTTTGCAACCGAGATTCTTTTTTTAATTGCCTAGTTGGCTTTATTAGATTTGTTAACGAATTTAACTTGATGAATTTTAATTGTCCCCGTTTAAGAAACTCTTCAAAAAAGCAGACAGTATGATATGCCAGAATCAATGAGTCTTAGTCTGTTACTGAAACTCAACTATTATGACAGCCTAGTAGTTGTTGCCTGCCCCATCATTATAATCGGATGCCGCAACCTAATAAGCCGCTCACGTTAAATAAAAATTATTGCCAAAACACAAAAAAGGAAAAAGATTTTCATATAGTAGCAAATTCTAAAGTACATATGTACAGCAAACATTTTATGAAGACAAGGACGATTTTAGCATTCCTGTGAAGCTTATTAGTATTTGAACGATGATACTAACCGCCATAATGTTTTCATATTATTATTATTATTATGAAGAAATCTGCAGTAAACACGACGTTATAGAAGACGCTGATGTTATAGACATTAATGGCCAAAAACTGCGAGATGTTATTGCAGCCTTCTCAGGCTTTAAAAAGGAATTAGCTAAAGTGCATCTGGCGGTAAAGGAGAACAAAACCTGATTATTTTTTTTTCGGAGAATAAAGAACCCACTCGCTTGGGACGGTGCGTGAACATTGGCCACTATGACGTTGAACCAGTGGATGGAAACTAAAAAAATCAGCCTGGAAATTAGGAGAAGACTATTTCATGCAAACATATGCTACTATGGGTTTGGCAAGCAATTTGACGACAAAGCCTTCATGGAGGCACTTTAAATGTTTCAGACTCTAGTCGTATCTACCTTACTGTACGAGCAGCATCCTGGGCTAATCAGTTCTGAGAGCCAACAAGAGAAAAATTGTACGGAGAATGTCAGCGTCGTACGTGTCAGTTCTACCAAAACAGAACAGCACGAAAAATCGTGAACAATGAACTCGATAGACGATACGAAAGAGAGCGAACAAAATTTCTTGGCAAGGACCTTTTTTTGGGGAAACATTGTCAAAGCTAAGTAAGTGAGTGTGAAGCCTTATAAAAACTTGTACATGCAGCCAAAAATATACGATATTCCACAAACAATAAATGATTTTTCTATTCCTGACAAGAAAGTTTTCATACGACCTCGTAAAAATGTTATTAAATAATCGCAAAAGATAAGAAATCCACAACACATTTCAATTTACCACTGCTTACCTTAGAATAAGATTATTGGCAGTTATCAGTGTAAAGCTATCGATAATCTTTCCCGAATAAACAGTTTCTAAACACAAATGCTGATAGGAATACTATAATTTTTACTTACCAAACAGAAACTATAAATGGCGGTAGGTGTTAAGCTACAAAGCTTAGTACATTTCAGAAACTGGACTGTTAATTTATCTGCAGTTTCGGTGAAAATATGTGGCTCTTACTGATCTTTGCGACATTATTGGTCTCTACTTTAGCTGTGACATTGCCTGGAGTTCCTGCAGAATTTACAGCAAATGATGCAGTTCTTTCGGCTGTTTCAGGTAAGTTTAAACTCACCAATGAAAGAAAAGTGTTGTGGATTTGAAGGAGTACTTAAATAAGGAAGGAGTACTGAAGGAGTAATTAAGTTTTACCAATAATCTACTGGAAATATGACACTGTTCGAAAAGTTAATTGATAAAATGACAGAAGATTTACTAACGCCTGCTCTAAACGTTTTGAAGATAGCAAATTGACTATTGAGTTAATAAAGTTATTGAACAAAAAAGTTTAATAATGATACAATGAGGAGCAGAAAGATTGAAAGCTATGTATGGCTTCTATGTAGTAAAAATAGAGCCAATGGCAAAGCATTTTAAAGCAAAAACTAAGGCACGTATTTAGACAGGTGCAAGGTTAAACTAAAGGGCGTCCCAACAAGAATGCAAGATTTAAATTTGGCGCCATTCGAAGTGTCATTGTTTGACATTTGAACAATTGTCATTGTTCGCTAGTAGAAGGTACGAGGTTAGTAAAATAGGAGCGCTACACGAATGAACAACGCATTCTCATTGTGAAATTGTTTTACCAAAATGGTGAATGTTTTGCGGCTACAGGTTGCAAATTGCGATCAATTTGAGGTCACAATAATGCTCGAAAAGAGTCAACTGTAAAAAGATTAATGAATAAATTTGCCAAAACTGGGTCTGTTAGTGATGTAAAGACAACAACGCGCCTTCGACCAGGTCGATCGACCGAAAATGTCGCAGCTGTACGTGATGATGTCGCTCAAACTCCATCCACCTCAATTCGACACCGAGCTCAGCAAATTGGTGTCTTCAAATCCACTATGCAGCGAATTTTGACGAAAGATTTGCATCTTCATGCATACAAAGTTCAATTAACTCAGGAACTGAAGCCAGCTGACCATGGACAGCGAAGGGAGTTCGCTAATTGGGTATTGAAAAGACAACATGACAATGCTGATTTTGCCGATAAAATCATCTTCAGTGACGAGGCCCATTTCCATCTTGATGGCTTCGTCAATAGTCAGAATTGTTGCATTTGGGGTGAGGAAAATCCTCGAGTGATTCACGAGAAGCAAATGCATCCTCAACGTGTCACCATGTGGTGTGAATTTTGGACTGGAGGAATCATTGGACCTTTTTTATGAAAATGAGCCATGTCAAGCACAAACAGTCAATTTTTCGTGCCTAGAATTGAAGAAATGAATGTGGAGGGCATGTGGTTTCAACAAGACGGGGCCACATGTCATACAGCCAGAGAAACAATTCAATTGCTGCATCAGTCATGTCCCGGTCGTGTTATTTTGGAGACCAGAATTGGTCGCTTAGATCGTGCGATTTAGCACCATTTGACTTTTTTCTTTGGGGTTTTTTGAATTCGATGATTTACGCGAATAAGTCGACGACGACTCAAGTCTTAAAAGAGGAAATTGGACGCTGCATTAGTGAAATACCGAAGAATTTATGCAAAACGGTCATTGAAAATTTCATTAAAAGATCGCGTGTGTGCCAGCAAAGCCGCGCGGCCATCTGCCCGATGTGTTGTTCCATACATAACCTCATTCTGTCTACTTCATGCTATAATAAAGTTTCACGATTTTTTTTTAAATATCTGTGTTTTATTTAAAATTTAAATCTTGCGTTCTTGTTGGGACAGCCTTTATCTTCACATTATAATCGGCCATGAAACTAAAATCGCAAATTTTATTTTGTATTACACAATTTTGTTCATTGTCTGAGACGGTGCGATATCGAAAGTTCACATTTAGATTGTGTAGAAACTTTTGCAGGATTTTACGCTATGCCTTAAAAGCCATCAGAACTTCTGAAGATTTAAGTTCAGAATTTTAGAAATCAGTCAAAGATATTACTACCAAAAACAATATAATTGTTCCTGAATGTCTTATTTCTGCAAGATGTTGAAGGCTTTATTTAGCGTAGTTAGAATGATCGGATTTAGATCAAATATATACCGTTTTATTTGATAACTTGTTGCTATTTTGAAAGTAACCCTATTATGCCTCTCTAATAGAAACGCTCGTCCTAATTAGGAAAAAACTGGCACAGTCCATGTTCACAAGCTTCTCTTGATGTGAAATTTTCAGAAACAGGTGATAATCACTTGGTGCCAGGTTCGGACTGTGAGTCTATCGATGTGTTATCCTAATGTAACACAAATCCTTTCCTTTTGCTTCCTTCAGACGATCCAATTGTTGACGGTACAGGTCCAAAACTTGATTCTGCGTCAATCCCTACAATTCGACCGCAGTCGATTTTGATCAACGTCGTCATATGTGACCCACTTTTCATCGCCAGTCACCATCCGATTCAGAAATGGGTCAATTTTGTTTCGATTCATGAATTTAGACTTGCGTTAACATCGAGGTACTTTTTGTATCCTGCTCCATTCGAGCGGACGTTCTAGAATCGTGGGGTATGTTTGATACCAAACGTACCGAAATGGAAACCAAAATCGTTACAGTATCAGAGCTATAAACACTATTCACATTTTCAACGATTTTTCTCTTTTTTGGTGTCCATCTTTGAAAAACATCGTGAAAAACAAATTCAATATTAAATATGTGGACCTTATATCTTTAACGCGGATTGTCGACGTCGTATGAATAATAAGCTGTATGCCGACATAATAAGCTGCATGCCGACATTGACTGAACTATATTGCGCGGATAGACCAAAACGCTCCTACACGTAAAATGTTCGACAATGAATCTTATAGGCGATGTAAAAAATAAAGGTCAGAATAACTGCTTTGTTAAGGTCCGGTCCGTTTTGGAGACTTTATCACAACTTGGAGTTGCGAATTGGAAAAGAAGCACAGAAGACTGAAATATGTACTTGAAATTCTTTTTTTGCATGAGAAATACAATGGAGTTAGAAAAGTGTTCCCATTCTAAACGTTATCCAAAAAATGACGTGCAAGTATTGTACTGAATGTTTGGTTTTCTATATCGAAAATTTATTGGGAATGATAGGACGTTACGAGAAACAGTATTAGATTCAACAAACACATACGTTTAGCCAAATATTTTGAATATTTTCAAAAAGTTTTGTCAAATATTAATTAAATACTTTCAATTGTTATATTCCCTTACATAATCATGCCAAGAAAGCTTTTTAATATCGTCGACCGATTGGCCAACATACAGAAATTTGTTTAGTTTAAAAAATCGGCATACAGTTTTTGGCAAAAAAAAAAAAAAGATTTTTTAGTTTGATTTCACTTTTGTACGCCTTAGTACGAAAGAAAACTTGAATTCATTATATATTGAAAGCGGGAGGCGACAAGGCAGAACTATTGTCAGTAAGGGGCTATACCAGACTTAATTAAACCCACAGCATCTGTACTCTCTTTAGAAACGGTAAATGCAAATATAGTCTTCTAAATTTAGTAAAAAAGGTATATTTTCGAACTCATCAACGTTATTTCTTCAAAATTAAAGTAAATATAAAAAAACTGTGTCCAGAGGTAATCATAACTTTGTTATTAAAAAATCAGTAACGGATTATTGGCAAAAAGTTGTATTACCTCTCTGATAGCAAAATCGAAATATTTCGATTTTCATATCACCTTGGAAATACTGATATACATAAAGCTTGTTTTTAACTTCCCATTAATATTGCTGTTGATTTTGCCTAAAACAAACAACAAGCTAATCAATCATGTCATAATCAATAAACTTCTTTCATTTTCGTTCTCATTTTACCCCCCTTACTCTGCGCCATTTAGATGACGTTGCTCGCAAACTGGAACATGAATACATGACATATCTTAAGACTGGCGTGGAATCAGCAGCTCTGCAACAAATCTCAGCACAATTAGCTAAATCTCATAGCAAGAAAGACATATTTGTTAAGGAAATCCATCAACTAGGAGCAGTTGACCAATTTTTCGTCTGTACCACTTGTCGAGCATTTGTAAATGTTGTCGCCCGTACATTCCGCGATGAAAATGGTGAAATGAATGGCCCCGGTAATAAGGAAATTGCCAGAAAAATCGTTTTAGATGCTTGCGATCGCTTGAAAATACAAACGGAAGAAGTTTGTTTGGGCCTTTTTGAAAATCATTGGGATCTTACAGAATATATTATCAAGAATAGTAAAATCGATTCTCGAGAGCTATGCGGTCTATTCATGCAAGTGAGTTTTTGCAATGTTGGCCTACATCCCGACTATCAATGGTCATTGGCAATTGATGATACTTTTCCCAATGCAACAGAATCCAAGTCAGATTTACCCCCTAAAAGTGCAGATGATTTGAGGATACTCCACCTTACCGACATTCATCATGATCCTTTGTATGTGCCTGGCTCTTTGGCCGAATGCGAAGAACCATTGTGTTGCCAACGCCACAGGGAGACGGCCGAAGGTACCTCTAAGGCCGCTGGTTATTGGGGTGATTATCGTGAATGCGATCTACCTTGGCATACGTATGACAATGCCTTGCAGCATATTAAGGACAATCAAAAATTTGACTATATATATCAAACGGGTGATGTTATCGATCACATGGTCTGGGCCACATCTGAGGCCAAGAATAAAGAAGTCTTTGAAAACGTTACCAATAGAATATATGAATTATTCCCCGATGTACCAGTATATCCCTGCATTGGTAATCATGAACCGCATCCTTTGAATATGTAAGTTGTAAGATTTGAATGATGTGAAATTTGATATACACATATTTTGGTATCCTCGCCAGTTAGATATTGATAAATTAAAAAATAACTTGGTGGAGCGCTACTGTCAATAGATTTTGTAATTCGGGTATGAATATTTCAGAAATGTTATTGCTTTATTTATGTTGTCTGAAACTTTTTAAAAATTTCTGTTTGTTTTAACTAACTCGGCTTATGGTGCCCAAAACAAATTCTTAACCAAGTTCGTATTGGCTGAGTTTGGCCTTTGTATAGGCAATGTGAGACCAATTTTTCCTACATGGCACTCACAGTATATATTTTCATATTGTGTAACTGCTGTTAATACAAAATGCTACCTTCCATCACAATTTCGAATATTCTTAGAATAATTATTTGGAATATACACGTCATGTTGTGTAGCAAGTTGTATATCATAAGTAAATAAATACGCGCCACCTATCGTACACCATTTTTACTATTATAGAAATTATGTCTGACACATAAGCCATAGCATATCAAAGCTTTATTGGGATCGTTTGGAAGTCATAGAAACTTATTCAGAGCGAGAGACGCGAACACATGTTAGAATTTCCATAAAAAACCCTTTTAACCCATTACAATAACACATATCTCTAATTGCCACGCTCTAAGACGAAGCATCAGACAGGCAACAATATGCAATTTAGCCTCTTCACTATTTATTTCTATGTAATTATGTTTTACCGGCCGATCGTTGTGCAATGGTTAGGACGCGAGGCTATCACGCGCATAATCGCGGGTTCAATCACCAGATATGGGGGTTGAATCTATTCTTATTTGAGGTGACACCTCAATGCGCCTAATGAACAATTCATGTAATCTAGTACAAGTCTAATAAATGTTTCTCAAACTATGACGCTCGGAATCGTTGCTAACTGTAGGTCTCGTTGAGTGAGTCTAAAATTGGAATGCGTGTAAGCTCACTAAATGTGGGAAGCTCTCCCACATCTCATTCCTGGAGAGCAAGTGAATTTATTATTTAATTTTCTCGTTTTTTAATTACGTTTCAAATTTATATATCAATATCTATATCCCCTGCTCAGGTTTTCTCCCGATTATGTACCCGATCATGTCAACACCAAATGGCTTTATGAATATCTCTACCAAGTGTGGTCGAAATATTTACCAGCCGATACTAAGGAGACAATTCTCAAGGGCGGTTATTATACAACCCTGGTTAAACCCGGTTTCCGCATTGTAGCCTTAAACAACAACGACTGTTATACCGACAACTGGTGGCTGTTCTTTAACGGTAGCGACATGAAAACTCAATTGATGTGGCTGCATGATGTTCTTTTAGCTGCCGAGAAAAATAACGAATATGTGCATATCCTGGCTCATATCCCTTCGGGTGATGGCACATGTTGGAATGTTTGGTCTCGTGAGTACAATCGTATTATAGGCCGTTTTCGTAATACGATCAGTGGAATTTTCAATGGTCATACACATACGGACGAAATGAATGTTCACTATTCGAATGGTCATGCGGTGGCTATGTCATGGAATGGTGGCGCATTAACTACTTACACTTTTAGGAATCCCAATTATCGCATTTATGAAATAGAGCCTAAGAGCTATGTAAGACAGAAGTTGTCGTTTTCACGTTTCGGTGAAATTCTATATTGCTATATTTTTCGGTTCTCTTTCTTTAGCAAGTTGTCGATCATGAAACATGGATTTTCCTCTTGAACGAAGCCAATGCGGCCGGTGCTTCCAAAGATCCTGAATGGTTTAAGGAGTATACTTTCTCTGAAGCATTTACTAGCGATATGAGTCCCGGAGGTATTGATAAATATCTGGATGTTATGGCCAGTACTCCCGAATTGCTTAGAAAGGTAAGATGTAAATCATAAAGGAGCAGAAAATGCAAAAAAAGAAAAATTCAAATTCCGCAATGATTTTTTTTATAGTCAATTTTGATATATCACATGTAGTTTTCGAGATATAATACAGTAGCTGTTGGAAGTCAGCAATATGTAATTGTAATTCAAATTTATTTTGAAGTTTACCATCGAGGTTTCTTAACTAAAAACTTTCCCAAACCACCTTCGGTTTCCCGTTTTATACTATTTAAATAGACGTAAAAATGACAAAATAACAGTTTGTTCGAATTTCACAAATGTCTTTCAAAAACTAAAACGTATAACCTAAAAGTTCTTGTAAAAATTTTTTAGAAATATCTTACTTTCACATGTATAATTTTATAAACTCTGAAATTTGTCATTTTGGTATAATAATTTCAGAAAATTGTGGCGAAATTTGTTGAAGTTTAGGAAATACCCAAAACATTTTCAGTTATGGAAAGCATAGTACAGTTTTAGTCGTCAGTGAAGGTTGGTAACAGATTTATCGATTCGCTAGGCGTTTCTTATAAAAGACATATTTAAAGACAAAAGACATAGAACATACCCAAAAATCGTGCTATTAATTTTGTCTAAGTCTGCAAAATCGAATGTCCTAAACTTATCATTGTTCGTCCACCATTCTACTTAAGAAACGAATATTCCGTTTTTAAAATCTGAGAAGACAGAAGACAGTAGCATCTGACACCGATTATGCTCATATCAACTCTATAAGGCTGTTTTGGACGTTGTCGCCTTATCTAAATTCCCGATTGATATCTCTATTAATACAATGGCGTGTTTTGAGGAATTCAGAGTACTTCAATTATACCAGTTAGGGTTGTTTGATAAAGCCGCATTAAAGTTCTGCAGAAAAGCCAGAAATATTTTTTTTGAAATTTTATTACCATAATGTAGAACTAAACATCTAACTTCAGAGTTCTAAACCACAGATATTTTCCTAATATTCAAATGCTATTGAACAATAGTTCCGTTGATAGTTATAACTAATGCCTTCGAACTTTAAGGGATACAGTTTGTTTGCTTGGACAGTAGCCTGGACAGTGGCTTTGCGCATCTAATTATAACATGAATACAAGATCACCGGATAATAGAGTGTTTATCCATTCCTTATCTTCATTTGCGTAAAGGTCGCTTTAATATATTTTAGGAATGCTTTTGAAAATTAAAGTTAAAGACTCAATATTTATATTTGATTTGTTGTTTTAAGGGTAAACGCTGTTTAATGAGTTGTAATAGGAATTTGAAAAGTGTGCTTCAATATAACCGATAAGTTCAATCATCTAACATTTTCCTTCACATTTCCGCCCCTCCCTTTAGTTCTGGCGCTACAAATTCACATCGGCTGAGCCAAAACTCTCCGCAGGTTGCGGTAAAACTTGCCTCCTGAACACAATCTGTCGCATTGCCACCACGGTCAATGATCAGACCGAACGTTGTGAAGAGTTAAAGGCTAAATTGAGTATTGCGGTAAATATTTGTTTAATATTTTGAGAATTCATAATTAAAGAATTTTTATTTAATTTAAAGCTTGATAATGAAAATGGCCCCAGCACAGAAGAAACTACCTCCTCCAGCACTACATCCTCAGGCAGTTCTTCTGAAGGTACTACCGAGTCGACAACTGCTACAACACCCGGTGATAATGGTGATGATGGTGCTGTTTCAATAACGGCCATTAGTTTTACCTCACTAGTGGTTTTGTTCTCGACTACAAGATATTTATTGTAAATTAACTGGAAGAATATTCTACACTAATTTTTAAATACAAATATTAATAGAAAACATGTAAAAAATTAAAATACGAGTATTATTTGCCCGCAGTGTGGGTTATGTGAGCACCGTTCCGATTACACAGGAACTACACATTCCGATCCATTTCTAAAGCGAAAGAATGCTGGTAAGGAAAAGTGCGCTACTTATGAAGACGTTAAGCAAAAACGATTGCGGTCGAATCGTGGTGAACTGGCGCAAACGACACCCAAGCCAAGATTTACAGTCAGGATAGGGTTGCAGGATTGGCAGGGAACCAGTTACCTTCAAATGTCACCATGTTATCGAACAAAGCGAACAAAATAAAGTTAAAAATAATGGATTTTTTTACTATGCTATATTTTTGTAATCTAAAAAAAAAACTACCAAAATACGAAAATATTTCACAATAAAACGATCAGTATCAGCTTACTCTCTTGTCGCTCTAAATCGCCACAATTTTAATCCAAGAAGAATTGCAGTGTATATTCTTCTACAGGGTTTTTGGAATATTCCACGTGGATTTCAATGTTTTAAAGCAAACAGTATCTTTTTGTGGACTCTTAAAAAGCATCGCCAAAAGTAAAGGAAAGGTTGTTTTTAGGACTGTAAAATCAGTCCAGTTCATTTCACTTTTATCAGTGAATTACATAGACTTGTCCATTTCTCAATTTCAAAAGTAAAGTTAAATAAAACATTTATATTTCTATGGTTTAGATGAAACTTTTATTTCATTATAATGCTTGGACCTTGCCATTATGTGCGAAATACAATGACATTTAAATTCTCGCCTCTGAAGTGCATCCTTTTGAGGTTCCTCCAGCGTCATTTTCGAACAAATACGGTCCGATGACACTTTCGTGCCATAATGTGTTTAGTGTACACTTTTTCCGGATGCAATGCATTCCCACAATCACTTCTGGGTTCTCCCAGCCCCATATGCGACAATTTTGGTTGTTGACGTAACCATCGAGTGAAAAATGAGCTTCATTGCTAAAGAAAATTCTGTTCCATTGAAAGGCCACGTTTGAATCACCACTTTTGTAGTAAGTTTTAACTATTTTTACGCGTTCTTCGGTTATTAAAAGACCCATATTCGTAAATGGAGAATCTTTCACTAAATAAATAATACTTCAGATAAATGACAGCTGATGGCCTTGCCATACTGGCGGTTTTGAAACCACTAAACGGATAACCCTGTATTATAGCTTGCCCAAATACAAAAGATCGAACAGTTGTTGAAAAATAAGTACGACCCGTATATGGATTTCTTGGTGAGTCCATGAAAATGAGTCATCCAGCAACGGGACGAAATAATGGTTGCCAACTTTTGTGAGTTTCTCACTAAAAAAACTTCCAATACCCACACAAAAGACTGAGCCGATTGTTATTTTTTACATCGTTTAAAAATCATCATAAAAATCATTTGAACGCAATAAACAAAATACTTATGAAAATGGGAATACTTGAATTTCTGTACTTTTACACAAAATTTATGAAAGTATCTACCACATGATATGGCGAAAGTTGAACACCCAAAATACACAATATCTTTTGACCAGTGATCTTCATGATTGTCTAAATTGTGTTTCGGTTTAAATTGTATAGCTTTGATTTGATTTTGATTCATATTTGACACAAGTTTCAACTACCACTCGTTTCTTTTCTAAAACATAGCCAGAAAGTCATATAATTTCGGATTCTCTATCACAGCATAATGATATTCGGATATTTGGATTCGAAACGGTTTTGTGTTTCTTTGCAGAAAAAAAGTTGGAAGCAAAAGGTAAAATTGCTCTTTGTCCGGTTTTTATTTTTAGATATCAAACAAATAGAAATTCTCATAGCTATTTAAAAATTGTATTTCTTTTTTGAATTGAGAATAACAAAGTGAAAAAAAAACAAAACTTTTCATAAACTGAATCATTATCAAATTAGTTTCCAGTTTCGTTTCAGTTGTATGAATCAGCAACAAATTTTAATACAATTTTTATTTATATTTTTGTCGGAATCAGAATCAAAATTATGTATAGTCAGAAAATGAAGCAAATTAAAGTTATTTCCCTTTTGATTACAATTCGATGACAATCCCCGCAATTCCCGTATTTCTTGACATTTTAAGTTGATTGTCAATTTACGTCTGATATATCTTATACAAATTAATCGACTTACTGACATTCAATCTTTCTTTTGTAAATTCTTTTTCAAAATTTTTCTGAATCAATGGCAATAAATTCGGTCGATTTTACACACATAAAGAATTTGGTAAAATAAGGTCTGGGAAAGAAATGGTCTGGATTGCCAGACCCCTTCTGAAAGCTTTCATAAAAATGAAACGACCTGACGAATTTCAAGTTTTCAGTCGTAATTTCTTATTAGCAGGCTACATCAAACGAATTTGATTTCAAGGTTTTAAAGCAAACAGTACCTTTTATGGACTCTTAAAAAGCATCGCCAAAAGCAAAGAAAAGGTTGTTTTTAGGACTGTAAAATCAGTCCAGTTCAGTTAACTCTTATCAGTGGATTACATAGACTTGTCCATTTCTCGATTTCAAAAGTAAAGTTAAATAAAACATTTATAATTCTATGGTTTAGATGAAACTTTTATTTCATTATAATGCTTGGACCTTGCCATTATGTGCGAAATACAATGACATTTAAATTCTCGCCTATGGAGTGGATCTATGAAACTATGGCCCAATGACACTTCCATACCATAATGTACTCTAAGCAGTCACTTTTTCTGGATGCAATGACATTTCCACAATCCTGACGAATTTCAAGTTTTCAGCCGTAATTTCTTATTAGTAGGCTACAGCAAACGAATTTGTTTGTCCTTTATATTGCTATATAAACCCACCGGATAATCATGTCCATTCTATTGCCTCTGATTTGCCAATTTACCGACATATAGGGTGATTTTTTAATCGTAGTTTTTTTTTAAAAATCGAATAAAATACTCAAATTTGCATCATATATTACAATTTTTTATTGAAATCGATAGATTCGCCTTTGCCATTTAACTTTTAAAGATAATTTCATGTAAATGTTGTCCGCGGCTCCGTCTCAAAATGTCCATTCGGAAGATCCAATTTTTCGTCACTTTTTCGAGTATTTCGGTCTATATTCCACAAATAACGCGTGTTATGTTATGCTGTAAGGCTTCAATAATGTTCGGCTTGTTCACATAGACTAACGACTTGACATAAACCCACAAGAAATAATCAAGGGGCGTTAAATCGCAAGATCTTGGGGGCCAATTCACAGGGCCAAATCGAGAGATAAGCTGCTCACCAAATTCATCCCTCAACATATTCATTGTTTCACGAGCAGTGTGGCATGTTGCACCGTCCTGATGAAACCACATGTCAACCAAGTTCAACTCAGCCAAATGGAGCAAAAAAAAAATTCCTTGTGGTTGAGTAAAACATGCCCAATCACGATCGTCATTAACACTGGTCGCTACGGCTGCAATATTTTCTTTGGTATGCATTCTACTCACGCGAGTAGATGGTTTTATGTCCAACAAAGTAAATTTGGTGCGAAATTTGGAGATAATAGCACGAATTGTTGATTCAGCAGGTCGATTATGATGACCACAAAATGGTCGTATCAAACGATGCACATTTGTCACAGAGCGCGAATTTTGATAATAAATTTCAACGATTTGCAATTGTTGCTCGTTTGTTAGTCTTTCCATGATGAAATGGCAGAGTATACTGTATACTTTTCACTTTGACAGTTGACGTTTGGACGCCATTACCAACCAGTGCTGCCAACCTGAAAAACTTAAATATTAAAAAATCAACCTATACAACCGCCCCTCTTTAAAGTTTCTAATAAGTAGTTTACTTTAATCTGAAATTTTATTTATTGCATTACTTCATAATGCTTGGCATACCTCCTCGAGTGCCTCGTACACAAAAAGCCGATTTGACACATTTGCGTTGTCGTTTAATTGCAATAAATTCATTCAAACTTTGCGTCAAGTTTGCTACGCCGCTCCGTATATCAAGTCTGCCCATATAACCCATGCAAATCGACCTACTTTGCAATATTCAATGTTTACTCTGAAATTTCTAACAGGCTGCAGTAATCAGAATGTGTCCACTATATAGAAATTTCTCGGTTATTATCGCCCGGCGCCAAAATTACCGATAATTTTACAATAATAATTTCTCAAAATTGATGGGTACAATTTCCTCGAAATTTTAATTCGGCAGCGCCATCCGCCAACACTATACAACTGTATTCAAATATCTCATTGATGTTTATCTGGGATCCCTCTACCAATACTTTCCGTTATGGATGATACGTCCAGATATCTTTTCGGAGTTTTTCACAATTGTTTCGCACTCGATTCTAGGCTATGCAGTAACATCTATTAGCAAGCAGTATTTTTTCCACAATCTCTAGGCTGATATCATTAGTTTTGTTCACGGCGGAACCAAAGTGGATGAATTCATCCACCACTCCAAAGTCATATAGTTGGCAACTTCCACACAGCATCACGAAGAAATAGACACTTTTTTCATCCAAACAAAGAAGTTAGTTCTGTACTCGATTCTTGCAAGATCAATTTCTTTCGATCTCTCTCTCTCTCTCTCTCTCTCTCTCTCTCTATTCTCCCAATGGCTGAGAACACTGCACTAACCTCCCACAGTTTTCTGCCAATAATGTCCACATGATCAGCACACGCAGTTAATAACTTTTGTTTACGATAACAAAAGTCTGGTTTATGGCAGATTATCTCATAATCATAGCCAAAAATACATTGAAGTGGTCGCACGTTAGGTTGCCTCGCTTTCCAAATCCTACTTTAATATAAAATCGCTCGCTAAGGTTACTTATCGGAGATTTCGTATCGGGTAGTTTCTTCCTATACAGAGGTACGAGTATAAGCTTCGTAAGGATAACAAACTCAGCTTTGGTTTTATACAATTTTTAACACATCGGAATGTCGAATGCAATCGTATGATCGACGAAAAGATGATATGTGTTGGACCGTTAATCTTAGGTCTTCCGAAATTAGCGCTTCTTAATACAAAAATTGACGATGATAATGAGCGTTTTCCAAAGTTGCTATGTTCGATTTCTTCAATATTTTTTTTTTTTCGACAAAGTTCGAAGAACTCAGTAATGCCAATAGAAAGTGTTATAAATACGAGTATATAAGGATCATAGAAAATATGAAAACATTGTAAGATCGTAATTCAAACTTTTTAAAGTGGCACGTAGAATTCGACTTCATAAACCTAACTCTTTATGCAATAAAATAAAATCACTGATCCAAATTATTAAAATTGGATTTGTTCCAGTGCATAACGACTACGTGACTGCTCACTGTAACGACATTTCTACATGTTCATCGGTGGAATCTTAAGCATTTATAGGGGCTAAGTAAACATTTCAATACCACCCAAAAAATTCAAAGTAATTCTAAATAAAACATATGTAGCCTTGACCTATTCATCTGTAAAAGGTATACTCGATTTAAATTTAACTTAACTACACACATTTACTATTAAGTGTGTCACCCCCTATTGATTCTCAACAGTGGTATCTCTAAAACGTCACAACATCAAGCAATGACCTACCTTAAGCCAATTTTCTTACTAGCCATGACTTTACTATTATCTTTATAGCTGGTATAAGTCCTACTGTATAAGGTCGCCTCAATGTCTTAAATATTGTTATCGTAGTTGTATGATATAAGCAAATAAATTACAAATATACACGATGAATAACAGTTTGCATTCTATATAGGTATAACTTGTACATAATCCAAATAAAATTGTCACTGTCTTCTCGGAAGTAAACGGCGATAGAGCGCTTGAAATCGGAGTAATATAAATCGGCGGTTATGTTACGGAATATTGTGATTCTACTCATATTTAGCGTTAAATTATTAACGGCAACAGCGATCACGTCTAAAACAACTAAGCAATATAGTGTGATTGATGAAAATATTGATGGTAATGTAATGTGTGACGGGCTTCATATTAAACTTTCAACTTGAAGGGATATCCTGTAGCCAAATTTATTTTCTCTTTTAAACGTTAATGTTAAATTAATTTATATGCGCGAGACAGATAATATCCCCCTCCTAACCCATTATTTAATGACAATTGGGAACATAAACATTGCAAAAGTTTACGAGAACGGTCCAAAACTAGTGGGCCTGACATGTAGATGGTGCCAGTAGTTTGGGAAAAAAATTATTTTGGTGAAAAGTGCCAACCTTATAAAACATATGTTTCAAGTTTCAAGACACCACGTTATTTATTATTTTTATTTGAGCCATCAAAACTAACATGGAACAAGATGGTCACCGTTAGTTGGCTCCATATTTCCATTTGAAAGGTCTCAGTCCAACCAATATTAAAGCCGAGCTAAATTCTATTCTGGAGAAGTCTGCTTCTACGTTTACGACTGTTAAACATTGGGTAGCAGAGTTTAAACGAGGCCGTATGAGCTGCCAAGACGAATATTGTAGTGGTCGACCAATTAAAGTGTCCACGCCAGACAAGGTTAAAAAAAATCCACGAAATGGAAGGTGCGTGAGCTAGCTGAAATGATAGGCATTTGAAAAAGTGTCATACATCGTATATTGACCGAAGATTTGAAGATAGGAAAGTTGTGCGCAAGATGGGTGCCGCGCTTGCTTTCAATAGAGCAAACTCAATAATGTTTCAGCGCAATAAAGTCAAAGCAGTACACTGGAATGGGAGAATCGTGTCCAAAGGAGGCGAAGATGGTTCTGTCTGCGGGCAAGATTGTGGCGTCTGTTTTTTGGGATGCACACGGGATTATTTTTATTGAATATCTTCAGAAAGGTCACCTCAATAACGGTGAATATTATTCTAATTTATTGCAGCGTTTTAGTGATGAAAATATGGAAAAAGAGGCCGCATTTGGCGAAAAAGAAAGTGTTATTTCAGGAAGACTGTATTCCAGTTCACACATCCACTTGCAATGGCCAAAATTAATTAATTAAAATTCGAAGTGCTTCATCACACACCTTATTCGTCAGATTTAGCTCCCTTGGACTATTTTCTATTTCCAGGCTTGAAAAAATGGATCAGTGGTAAAAGATTAGCCAACAATGAGGAGGTGGAGTCTGCGGCTGATGGAGTTTGACAGTTCTTACTATAAACAGGGTACAGAAGCTGATCAACATCGTTGTAAAAAGTATATCGAGCTAAAAGGAGATTATGTTGAAATATAAGGAAAAATTTTCCCAACTTTTGTGTGTCTTTTCGTTAGATCGGCTAGTTTTGGGAACGCCCTAGTAATTATACAGCTCTTTCAGCTCACAATTTATAGGACGCCGATACTTTTCATCAAAGATATTTGGTTCATATATTTTCTTTCAGACTCAAAAAACAGATCCATCAGCTTGCCTCACTATTCATAGTCCTATGTTATATGTCATAGCTGTAATTTTATTCTTCGAGACTGCGCATTCCCATTAGATCGCTTGCAGGCTATACTCTTCCATTAATTTCTTGATAACTATTATTTGTGTTGTTGACTACAGGCTATATTATATAGCTTGACTTTGTTATTGACGTTTTTTCAGTCCTTGAAAAGGCATGCGGAAGTAACTTGTAGCTTTTGGGGATGAGGCATTCAGCTATGTTTTCTACAGCTTCCTTTATTATAATCTATTTATGCTTCGCATAAGGTCCAGTTTGGCTTCGCTGAAGACTTCGCTTCGTAAATATACCAAATTCAGAAATGGCCATAAATATTTTTGCCTTCGGTCTGTAGAAGGTAACTTTACAATCGATGTAAAGATAGTACAAGCCAATCTGTTTTTCTCATGTCTTTTCCAGGTTTTGTTGTAATGGGAATATCCAATCAGTTGGCGTCTTGCCAGTCGGATAGGATGAGCTTTAGTCTCCCTATTGAAGTACTCAGCAGGAACTTATACGTGATAGGCAAAAGACTGCTTCTGCGGTAGTTAACACATATATTAAAATCACTTTTTTCAAAGATGGAGCATAATATGGCTTGGTTCGAATCATCGGGTATGAAGTCGTTTACACAAATAGTTTCCAGAATTTCTTTTATACTCTTTATCAACACATTGTCGCCAGAATTGAAGTGCAGTTATCCGATCCGGGGTAACGCGTTACCCGTTACCGGCCGTATAGGATTTTTACAGATTTTTTAGCTTCCCCCATTTTCTTACAACTTTCTATATCATCGCTTTACCAATCCTCATATCTTCCATTTAAAAATGTGGTCTGTCTCACTTTTTCTATAGTATTCTCTATAATCGATTGCAGTTCTTGTCTAAGTTTCGTTTTTCATGACCAAATTTGATTGTGTGGCCATGGCCATCGAATGTGTTGGAAACATTATGATTGTGTGACGGAATTTATTGGAGTGTTGGAGTTTTACGATGTTTCTCAACATTATTGCTAAAGTAAGTTATTCGATCTGCTCAATCTCGTGAGTACCTTGAATCCCACCTTACCACCAGTTGGCTCGAAGATAGTCTCCTTTCCAATTTCTGGATTAAAGTATCGTATGTTCACTTCAGCCGCTTCCAAAATATTCATGTGGTCCCATCATCTTTGTTTTCCATAAGGGCGTGTATGCATACCATAGTAATAAAAAAAAACTTGGCACAAAAAAATTTCCAAGTCTCTTGCCAGCTAATAATCAAATTTCAATATCCCGCCTTTATGCATTTCAATTCCAGTGGATTTGACATTTTGACTTCTTATTCCAATTTTCAAATCTTGCTTCTAAAAACCAACTTTATATTATCGTCCTGGCATTGACCGACTAGTAATAGTATCAGTCCTATCATTTACAAGATTTAAATTACACAAATTACCCCTATACCGACTTTTTTCACCTGCAGATATTGCCAACAGATATGCCGACGAATACATGCGTTACCTGGATACTGGCATGGAATCAGAGGAACTGAAACAGATGTCTTCGGAATATCGACAGCGGAACGAGAAAGGCATATATCGTAGCAACATACCCGAACTTGATGAGATTGGAAAAGCCATCAGTTGCACAATTTGTCGCATAACAGCTGAAATTGCTTTACGCATAGTACGTTTGAATTTAGATCCCGTGGCAACAGAGAAAATTGCTGGAGCAGCATTTCAATTTTTGTGCACAAGCCTCAACTTGCAAACTGCTGAAGTTTGTCGAGGTCTATTCAATTTGAATTGGCCCATACTGTATTATATTCTTAAAAATACCCCGATCGATGGGCAAACGCTGTGCGGAATTTTCCCAATTTCCTTCTGCAAAATTAAACAGCACCAGTTTAATTGGTGCGTTAATGTAGATCACAGTAAAGGTCCGCTGATGGGCCCTAAAGCAACTGCTCCTCAAAAAACAGGAAATGATTTAGTCATACTCCAGCTAACAGATATACATTACGATCCGGAATATAAACCGGGTTCTCTGGCAGATTGTAAAGAGCCCCTGTGTTGCCGTCTATCAACGCCTGACGGTGATGGACAGAAAGCAGGATATTGGAGCGATTACCATAATTGTGATTCCCCTTTGCATATGATAGAAAATGCGCTCGATCATATAGTGGATCAGCACAAGAAAATCGATTATATCTATTCCACTGGGGATTTGGTACCACATAATGTTTGGTCCACCACCAGAGAGAGTAATAAGGCTTTAATCTCGGAAACCAATGATTTGCTCATGAAGAAATTTGGAAACCTTCAGGTATATCCTGCCTTGGGCAATCACGAAGTTCATCCAGCAAATGTGTAAGTTATATACGAGTATGTTTTTTTATTATTATTATTGCTTATTTACTATCATCACAGCAGATAAAAATATTTATATACAAAAGTTTGAAATTTTGCGTAATGTATTGCAGCAAATTTCAGTTAAAGTATGCAGGAAAACTACATTTAAATTTTTTGCGACATTTCAAGGCAAAAAGGTAACAAAAAACCTTTTAATATTTAGAGAAATTTTAATATAATATATATATATTTTATATAATTAATTGTATAAAAATTCTATTTCTGGAAAGTGCCAAGATCTGCAATTATCTTCAAATCCTTGTGTTAATTCTTGGAATACGATGATGAGCATTTTCTGATTGTAGTTATCATGTAAATTATTATGTAAAGATTATGTACAGGGTATACGTCGGGAAGATATACTACTTTGTTTTCCCGCCATTTTGGTAAACATTAGCCTTGTCAGTTCATATTTGGCACTCGTGAAGTAGACACGTGGCAATTTTATTATGGAAAAATATTCGATAAACCAACGCGTTTTATTCGGTAAAACATTTTATCAAAATCAATCATCGATTACTGTGACGATGAGAAAGTTACGTAAAATTTTTGGGAGAAACAAAGTGCCAACAAGATGCACCATTTATCGTGTAGTGAATGATTTCGAAGAAAGAGGATCTGATAGGGCCAAGCATGGATCACAACGTACTGCAAGGTCGTCTGAAAACATTACTGCTGCTCAAGAAAGTGTTCAAAACAATCCGTCAACCTCAATTCGACGCCATGCTCAGGAGCTTGGTCTTCAAATAACAACTTTGGCCACAATTTTGCACAAGAATTTGCATTTGTTTCCATTTCCAGATTCAGTTGACAAAACAGCTTCTTCCACAAGACCATTACGCCGCCGTACATATGCCAATAGGATGCTACAGCTCTCCCATGACAACCGCGGTTTTCTTGAAAAAATCATAATGAGTGACAAGGCACATTTGCATTTGAATGGATATGTGAATGAACAGAATAGTCGGTTCTGGAAAACCCTTAAATTATTCATCAGTCACCTTTGCATCCATTAAAGTTACAGTCTGGTGTGCAATTTGGACAGGAGGAACCATTGGACCTTATTTCTTTGAAACTGAAAACGGCGTAATGGTAACTGTCAATGGGGAGCGATATCGTGATGGTGATAAGGTGATATTGAAAACCCCACAACTGCATGCTTTGGCTTGATTAACATGTGGCATCAACAAAACGGTGCCACATTGCATACAGCCAGGATTACAATGGAATTACTGCGAGACCTCTTCCCACGATAAGTTATTTGTAGAAATGATGTTAATTGGCCTCCACGGTCGACTGATTTGACTGATCCGGACTTCTTTTTGCGGAGATAGCTGAAAAGCAAGGTTTATGCAAACAAACCAGAAACACTTGAGCAACTCAAACAAAATATTCGTGATGAAATTTATGAAATACCGCATGAAATGTGTGAGAATGTAATGAAAAATGTGCTCAAAAGGGCTTGCATTTGTGAGGCTAACATACACAATTGCCGACATTAAATAAAACATTTATCAATATAAGATCCATTCTCTTTCGTTTAATCAAAAATTATAAACAAAATAGTATACCTTTCCGACGGACGCCCTGTATTATCTTCAGGTTTTTATTTTGAATAATTTGTAGTTTTCTGAGGTTTGTCTTTCCAGTACTTGCATACCAAATTTGACATCCATACGTCATTATCGGCCTTACGCACATATTGCAAATAAGCGTTCTATTTTCACAGTTTAATTTAGATTTTTTATTTAACAATGGAAATAATGCTCTTCCACACCCAATCGCCTTCGCACATATGTAATTAATATGTTTAGTAAAGTTCAATTTTTTCTATCAAAATGTATGCCTAGATACTTCTGAATCTTGTAGACTTATGGTAGTATTACGAACTGTAAGTGGCTGTGTTAGAATTCTCTTGAATGATTTGTTAAAAGGAAATATTATTGCTTGTATTTTATTGTGGTTAATTTTAATTTTACGGTGCTCAAAGTACTTTTGAGCTAAAAGCAATGTTTGTTCCATACTTTTAATTATTGCATTGGACACTATTCCGCTAATTATAATAGCATGGTCGTCGGCACTAAATGCTACTAATTGGTTCTTGTTAGTCTTGAAATCGGGCGTAACAACTGAATAGAGTGTTGGAGATAAAATTGCTCCTTGTGGAACTCCAACAGGAATCGCTCTCAAAGTGGATACTCCCTCGTTAATGTGTACAGAAAATACTCTGTTATGTAAAAAAAACTCTTGACAATTTTTTGCAGATAGATCAGGAATTTTAATTCATTTAAGTTGAAAATGATTCCATTATGCAAAATTGAGTCAAACGCTTTTTCAATGTCTAGCAAAATTACTTTCGTACTTTTCCTATCTCGCTTGTTTTCCAGTATTCATTTCTGTCCTTTTTTAAAATTTATCTTGTATTTAACAATAGAGTAACAGCAGGTAAACAGTATCACCATGCACTTTATAATTCTAATTGCAATGACCTCAGCTGCTGCTATATAAATTCGACCAAAAATCATGATCTTATCTACTGACATAAACAACAAATTCCCTTGCATCCCATGAATGAAACATAGGAGAGTTTCTCACATTTATTGAGCTCATTGAACCACTACCATGAGACTTCTTTATAACCCTTATTCTATGGCTTAGATTATAGGGAAATTATGCTACTCTTTTGTTTTCGATTTGATATCGATTAAAGTTAAATAGTTTTCTAATTCTCCAAACAAGAAACATCAACTGAATAAGCAACTGACATTGATGGCGTTATCTTCTCGATCACTGAAGTCGACAAGTTGAGTGCGAGAGCTGAAAATGATACTTACAAATTCTGCGTCAAAGTCATTAAATACCACTATTTTTGAAATTCCACTGTAAGAGGAAAAAGGGACAATACAACTTTGTTTTTATTCGATTGTAGTTTCAAATTGTATAATCTGTTTAGAGTTGGAGTTCCATGTATCATCTTAAATATTCTGTAATATTTTTTGCTATTCCAAGCCGTAGACGAGTAAAGCTATGCAAACTGATATCTAATTTATTTAGATTCGGTCATAAACATCTTCCTGAAGAATTCAAGTCCGATTGGTTGTATGAACATTTGTGGTCCGTTTGGCAGCGTTGGCTTCCCACCGAAACCAAGGAAACCATTTTGGAAGGCGGCTATTACACGGTCTCTCCCAAACCCGGATTCCGCATCATTGCTCTAAATAACAATGACTGTTATTTGTTCAACTGGTGGCTTTATTATGACGGCACTGCAAATTCCAGCCGACCTCAACTACAATGGTTACATGATACTCTATTGAAGGCGGAACAAGATGGTGAATATGTACACATTTTGGATCACATACCCTCCGGCTCCTCCGATTGTTGGTCGATATGGGCTCGTGAATTTAATCGCATTATTGAACGCTTTAGTAACACGATTAGTGGCATCTTCAATGGCCACACGCATAAGGATGAAATGCAAGTACATTATTCCGAAAAAGGGCATGCGATGGGTATTTCCTGGAATGGTGGGAGTTTGACACCCTTCTCGTTTAAGAATCCCAACTATAGATTATACACAGTAGAACCAGTGACATATGTAAGTAGTTAAATATATTATAGTTGAAAATTCTGTAATGTTCATATTATATACACAAATTAATGTTCCAGCAAGTAGTTGATCACTCTACCTGGATTTTCAATCTTACTGCAGCCAATGAGCACGGTTCGGATCGAGCACCAATTTGGTTTGAAGAATATAGTTTTAGTGACTTTACTAAAGATTTGAGCCCTGGTGGCGTTGATGCTCTATTGAACAGAATGGCGGAAAATCCGGATATTTTGAGGCTGGTATGAACAATTCTACAATTCTTTTTTTTCTGTATGCTTTTAGGAAAAACTGAAATTATTTTCAGTTGCTTATTGGAACGATTTTGAAAATCGGTCATAACATGGGTAGAAATAATCAAGAACAGACAATTGCACTATCAAAAATGAAGATTATATTCGTAAGTTCATAAACTACACAACTAAATAGTTACTGGTATTGTTGTCGACAACACTTTAGATAACTACTAATACTGGAGTGACAAAAATTAGTTTCCAATATAATCGTCATTCATTTCATTTTAAAATTCCGTACAGCTATTTTGCAAAACTGTCTTCAAAATTTTATTTTTACAGTTTTGAAATTTCACAAATATTGAAACATTGATCGGTTTCAAAAGTAAAGCTGAAGTAAACACACATAACTCTATAATTTCGAAATTTCGAAATGCAATCCCATTTAAATGACCACCCCTGGATTTTAACAAAATAAACTTTGTCAGGTTAGAAATTAGGAGGGAAGTATGTCTTGCAAACAAATGCTATGTTCGAGCGGTTTAATAATATAGATCTCTCTCTCGATGGACAAAAATTCAAATATTCAAGATAATATTTTGACCTGTCTTGCTGCATCATCTGACCTGAAGACCTGAATGAATCCGTTGTGGAATTCTTCAAGAAAAAAATAGTTCGAAGATATACGCATCCATCAACATTAATAGACAATACTGATATAAATCATCAATAACATAAGCTTTATACCAACATCGTTGTGAACAAGGGCAACAGAATGCAGCGATTGGGCTGGCTGGGTCAGCGACCAATACAAGAAGGATCGTGACAATATCGACCATAATCAATTGGTCATAGTCAGACTAATGTTTAACAAATATTTAATATATGTTCTGTCAAAAAAATATCAGGTATTCAATTTAACACAAAATATTTATTATTAATTCAATTGTATTGTCTTCAAACTAGAATCATCCCCAAGGACACACTTACGCCAACGTATAATCACAAAAATATTTTTCAAACGTATTTTCTGGAGAGAAAAAACTACAATATCACCTCGAATTCTTTGTTATGTCTTCTTTCGGCTGAAAATGGCTATCTCGAAGAGCCGGTTTGAATTTCGGAAAGAGAAAAATGTCAGTCAAAGGTTTTTTAAAGATATTTATAGAGTTTTGGGTCAGAAATTCATACACAATAACAACCATGTGAGATGATGCGTTATTGCGGAGCAAAATCCATGACTTTTCTTTCCACATATCTGGCCTTTTTCGACAAATGCGCCCTCTCAAAAAAAGCAGATCCAGCAAATACGAGTACAGATAATTTTCTTTATTTATGGTCTGTCCATCAAGCAAAAATTTCGAATACACAATAGCGCTTTAATCAAAGAAAACAGTTAACATAACCTTGACTTTTCGACACTGAGGTATTTTTTCCAGTTTTGAATCGGTTGGAAATCGCCATTTCATAGTTTGTTGACTGGTTTGCATTGCAAAATTGCAAATCCATGCCCCATCACCAGTTGCAGTGCAGTCGATCTTAAAAATTGGTATGGCACAAATAAAGTTCAGCGTTTATCTCTTCATAACTTACAAGAACAATTTTCAGTCAACATTTTCTTCACTTATTGAAGGTAACTTCAATTGAAGACGTTGATGAGCGGGGTAAATCATTCACCACATCTCGATCACTTTTGATTGCACTGTACCACTTATATACGTGTGTATTTTATAAAGTCTATTCACCTTAAGTCTTCTCTAACATTTTCACCAATGCGGCAAACGAGACAAAACTTGAAATAAATTCATTATTAGATAATTTTATCCATTGTTAAAATTGCAAAATACACTTGAGATGAACTGACTAAATCGAGCACTATAAACAATCTAGACCTGACCAGAGCGGGATAAATCATTCACCTCATCTCGATTACTTTTGATTGCACTGTACCACTCATATGCGTGTGTATTTTATAAAGCCTATTCACCGTAGACCTTCTGTAACATTTTCACCGATGCGGCAAACGAGACAAAACTTGAAATAAATTCTAGATGACAGATCGCGCCCAAATTGAGCGTCAGTACAGAGCGTAGTGCTGCCAAGTTAGAGACAAAAATAATCTAGCAATCTCTTTAAGCAAGCTTTTTAAATTATCTCCGGGATCTGATCACTTTTTTGATAGAACGTAAAAGTATCACTAGGAGAAAGTGGTGTAGTAGAGAATTTTTTTTTCAAAATGTGTCAAAAATGCAAAAGAAGTACTAAACTTCGACAAATCTGTCAAGAAGTTTTAAAATGAAACATGAAACGAAATATATGAACATAACTCGTCTAGCTTAAGAAGACCTAAAGCAAAATTTTGATCCGAAGGTAATTTGTATTTTAAACATTTCCTTTTAGGTTTTATATTTTTGATCGTATATCGTCCGCAATGGTCACAAAATGCACATGTTTCTTTACAATTGTACTAATTTAAGAGTAATTAAAATTTGTATTTAACTAGTTCTACCATTTAATACTTCTTTACAGTATTGGCAATACAAAATTACTTCAGCTGATCCACAGCTTTTGAAGGGCTGCAATGACAACTGCCTGCTTTCCACCATTTGCAATTTGGCCGTCTCTGTGTACAATGAAAAACGTCAGTGTGAGGAATTGAAAATTAAGTTGAAAAAATCGGTAGGTTTTTTTTTATGATATCTACTGAAACGATAAATTTCAAGTTATTCTTGTGTTTTTACAGTTAAACCAATAGGGGGTGTATCATATGAAAGTGATATATCCGATCGTTGATCGAATATCTTATTATTTTGTTGATAAACACAAAAAACTTAACACATTTTCACATTGAAATATTTTATGGTCTTGTAACTATTATGGTGTATAAACTTCGATATCTTATCACAATTTAGTATAATTATGATCATTGCCAAACAACATTGAAACAATGTTACAATATTATGTGTAAGGCGTCCATTTAGTGAACTAGATATTTGTTACTAGTAAGCTAATTACTGTTTTCTTTTATTAATATTGCTATTCCATTATTAGAATCTAAATTTGTAAACATAAAAAAATAAAATAAATAAACATAACATTCGAAAAGTATTATGGCCTAAAAATTTGAACCATAAAATTGCACCAAAAAGTAATTAAATTGCCTTGACTGATATTTTCAATGAATAGATCGCAAATATTTATATTTTATTTTATTTATTTTATTTTATTTTATTATATTTTATATGTGCCCAATTGAAAATAAAATTAAAAAATAAAAAAATAATCAGCAGTAACTAACAAGCGAATTGAATGGTTATACACATATACACATATGGTCGAAAAAAAAGTACACCTGCTTATTTTTGCTTTATGTTTAATTTTAGTTACTTTAACGGAAAGTAAACATGGCAATTCCTTTCTATTTAAATTACCTTAATATGGTAATGCCTTTAAAATTTGTTTTCATTGTGAGTTAGTTTTGTTCAGGTGTGGTTTCAGTACTTGATCAAAATAATAAATACATTGCTCAATTCTTTAATATTTTCGCAGTCAGCTGTAGTCTTTTTGGAAAGGCTAGTTATTTTACTATTGTTTATCTTTATTTACAACAAAGTATATAGTAAAAAAATCAGCCATGGGTCGAAAAAGTCATTGTTCTCCGGAGGAGAGAAAATTGTTTCAAGACTAAAAGAAAGTGACCAAAATCCTCGTTCTATAGCAGAAACTATGAATCGATCGCCATTTTTTGTATCAAATGCTTTAAAGCCTAAAAACCCCGTCGAACCCCGCGGAAGACCAAAAAAAAAAACTTCAAAAACAACAGATATACGTATTGTAACACTTGCGAAGAAGGACCCGTTTGTGTCTTCAAGAGCGATTTCAGCAGAAATTGGAAATGTAATTTCATCACGAACGGTTCGTCGTAGACTACAAGAAGCACATTTACCAGGACGGAGTGCCAGAAGAGTTCCTTTGCTTAGACAAAAAAATGTAAGGACTAGATTGGCTTTTGTAAGAAGTCTTTCCAATTGGTCCAGAGGAGACGGTGAAAAAAATGGCAAAACATTTTGTGGAGCGATGAAGTAAAAATTAATGTATTTGGAAACGACTATGCCCGGAATGTTTGACGCCCTAAGGGTAAGGAATTCCCTGTTCGCTTTACAAAGAAGACAGTCAAGCGCGGCAGCGGCAATATTGTGGTCTGGGGCTGTTTCTCGTGGTATGATGTCGGTCCGATACATCGTATTACCGACACTATGACCAGATGCCACTACAAAGATATCTTGGAAAACACGATGTTGAACTATGCTGTGGAAAGCATGCCTCTTAGATGGACATTCCAGCAGCATAACGATCTGAAGCATACTTCTAAGTTGGCAAAGGATTGGTTCCAAGATAATAATTTTGCCCTTCTTGACTGGCCAAGTCAATCTCCGAACTTAAATCCAATCGAAAATTTTTGGGGATAGTAGAAACAAAAAATAGGAATGGAGATTCTTAAAAATAAGGATCGGTTATGGAATTTTGTTAAAAAAAAAACTTGGCATGAAACATCAATAGAAACCTGCAGGAAGCTTATTGCCAGCATGCCAAAAAGAGTCAACAAAATAGTTGACAATAAAAGTGGATATACCGGCTTTTACCGAAACTCAACAATTTAGCAGAAAAAACTTGATTTTTTTAATTTTAACTAAATGTACTTATTATTTTGTACAAATGTTTTTTTGATTAATTTCTTACTTTTTTAAAAATACTGAATTAATTTTTTTTTTTGTTTTATTATTTATTTTATTTCTAATGTTATAACAAAAGAAATTAGTATTGGTTTTTTCTTTTAATTTAAATAAATTTTCGTTTACGATTCTTTAAAAAAAATATATGTATAGGGTGTACTTATTATTTTGACCATATGTGTAGTATAAAGCAATTTTATGCTAATATTTAATATGCAAAAATACGTTTAGAATACGAATAGAATGGAACGTTGCACACCCAATTGTTTTGCGCTCAACAGAAAACTCAGAGTGGCATCGAATGAGTTACATTTATGTCCGTTCCTTTTCATCATCTAAAACCAGAATTTTCACGAAAAATTTTATGTTGCTTGCTTTCTATGTGGATTCCAAAACGATTAATTAATAATTGATGCGCCAGTCAGTTTAAGAAAAACCCATATTATATCATCACCCCCGATCTCCAAGATTTGGCATTAAAACATGAAATTATTTTGTGCTTCTACTCGATCACCTGGATCACCTGAACTTCTAAAGAACCATATCGACTTTCGAATCTTTCTGTTTGGCAAAGTTTATATTTTTCCGATTAGACAACAGCCAACCTTATTAAGAGTTGTATCATCTAATTACGTTGGTCAACAGTCCAATGATTTGAGAAGGAGGTATCTTCAGCTTTTTAGTCAGACAATTAAACCATAAATAATACAACAATTTCGTTGATAAATATTTGTTTATATACTCTCGTTTACAGATAGTGTTATCAAAAAAAAATTTACTGGAGATTATCTGAATTTACTTAGTACTGGTTGAACAGACATACTGAAATATATATTCATGCAATTGGGGAATTCACACAGCTGGACATACGAGTATATGGTTCAATATTTCAATATTTTTCAGCGTTTTGGAGAAATGCTAAAATGCTTATGCTAAAATGAACTAGTTATTTCCGGATGGTGTTGTGAAAAAAATTTGCTGAAAATTATCTGAATTTACAGGTAGAACAGGTACACTGCGACATGTATCCATACAATTTTGAAATTCGCACAGCTAGAAATACGAGCATATGGTTCAATATTTCAACATTTTTCAGCGTTTTTAGCTACAAAAGTTGGAGAAAAACGTATGCTAAAATGGACTAATTAAAAAGAAATCGCCAAACTAATTAATTGCATATAGGAAACGTTATTTAAGTGCCTCGTGCCTTATTGGCAATTGTATAGAAAAGAAGAAGAAAATTAATTACATAAGTTGATACAAGAGAATGGCGATAAACTTGTCTGATAATATTTCAAAATGTACTGTGTTATTGATTTCTCTTGTTTCAAAAGTTATGAAAGCATTACGCAAAAATTTCGGGTTTCGAATTAAAAAAAAAAATGTTTTTATTCATCTTCAACATAAGTAAAATATTAAGTGCCTTTAAGTAGGCGACTCCAATGCTTAAAAGTTACGTGAAGTATTTCCCTCATTCAAAAATGGGTCAAAAAGTTTTAAGACACCGACAAAATAATGAAAATCAAACTAAAATCTGGCGACCAAGATCATCAAGAATAATACAAAAAGGGAAGACAATCCAAATCTTTCAATCCGAAAGCGAGCATTTTACACATAGAAAGAATTTAAAAGAAGAATTAAAGCCCCCAAAATGTCAGTCAAAGTACTGACTTCAACTTTAAAGGAAATTAAGCCCTTTCCTATTGTATAAACCTCCAAGTTTATACTTACTTTTAAGTTAAATGAATTAATTTTGAATTTAACGCTCTTATTTAAGTTATCTAAAACCAATCAAGTAATTATCGATAAATATCCCAATGATTATTGTAAATAATTAACTGTAAGCTAAAGAAAATATAAAAAAAGGAAAATGGAAAATCCAATATTACCAGCAAAGTTGCTGATTGAAAATCAGCCACTTTTGCAGCACAATTTGCACGGTGAGCATCTCAATCTCAGAAAATGAACATATTGAATTAACTCAAATTCATTTGCATTTTTCTATCTATTATATTCTATTTATATATGTTATATATATTAAATCTTAACTTTACTTGTATAATTTCTCAACTCTGAGAAATTATGCAATTATTCTAAGCCCGCCAATTCTTTAGCCCAGAACTTATTGCCCGGCACGGAAGAATTGGCCCTCAATTCTCTCTATTAAGTTGTATCACAACAACACCGCCAGAGATTAAACCTGGATTAATCTCTTATCAAAACCAATGCACCTATGTTTACTAACACCATGTTTTCGGAAGGAATTATTTTCAATTTAATGGGCATATAATAAATCAAAACTGCCATTATTGGAGTGTAACGAATCCGAAACGCAAGCATCAGGAACTTCATCAATCTCCTAAAGCCAATGCGATGTCGTCGAAAGGATTTGAAGATAAAAGGAAACTGCAGTTACAGTGAATTCAGAGTGTTATAAAGAGATTTCAGATAACTTCTTGAAGTCTCAACTTCAAAACTTTCCTGACTGTAAACTAATAGGAGAAAGCAACATCACAAACGTTGAATACGTCTTTGCCACGAGTTCGCGAATTTTTTCCTGTCAATTCGATTTCCAGTTGCCCTGGTTCAAATCCTACTTAATTTTTTCCTTTCGGATTATCTAAAATCTAGAGTTAACGACAATAAACCTACTCCCCTGGCGCATTTAAAAGAAAATATCCGTTAGGAAATGGCAGCCATCACGTAGTTCATCTGCCAAGCCGACATAAAAAATTATGCTCGTCGCTTAAATCGATACACAACGAGCACAACGATATTATTTTTAAGAAATAAATTCCCAAATTGTGTACTTTAACAATTGATAAACATTTTTTCATAAGCCGAATACTTTTTTTAATCGGTTAATTAAATACAAATCTTTGGCACGTCTTATGCTATCAGAAAAATAGCTATAGCTATAAAAATACAAATATTGTGTGTTGATTACGTAGAATTATTACCAAACAACAATATAATGTAGCAGTTCTATGTACAAAAATTGCCTTCATATGATTCAAAATAACATTTTGTGTATGAATCTATTTGGTTTTATATAAGCCCAGGTAAATAGTGGATCACACACGTTCTTATAGCTATAGCCATTTGCCAAAGATTGTATTAAAGCGTAGAATTGTAAAGATATTTGCCGATAGGGAGCTTCATAGTAACGCTGATTAATCTAACTTGTGGTTGTACTTTAATCTTTATTGTTGGTTAAGTCAATTTTATGATTTGTTCCTATGGAACATAAAAAATACTAATAAAAATATTTTTTCTTAGAATTAAAGAGCGAAAAAGTTTAGTCCGTTTTTAGACTCGAAACTGTGAAGATTAAGGCTACGAAATCTGAAGACTTAGACCGTCATGTTACGGAAATTTATACTCTTCACCTTGCTGGCTACAACGGTCGGAGCACTTAATTTGCCGGGTATAACTTTGGATTTCACCGAGGACGATGAAGTCATATCGGAGGTTGCAGGTAAAGCCATATAAGGATACGAAAACAAGAAAATATATAACAGAAAAAAGGATAGTGTGTGTAGTGAAAAAATATAAGGTAGGGGAGATAATATTAGTTTTTCCCATATATTCCAAAGAACGCGATTCAGCAAAGCAATGAAACATGAATAAATCCTGTTTTTCCCATACATTCCAAAGAACACGATTCTGTAAAGCAATGAAACATGAATAAATCCTGCTGTATATTTTATGCGTTACTATGAAGTGTTAATAGAATAGATATTTTTCAAAAATCAATTTTTGGTTTATTCGAAATATAAAGTTTTAATAAAGCTTGCGGTCTATTTTTTATTGGTTGAAAACGGTTGAAACTTATCATTTTTTACTAGAAACCATTTTCAAAGAAATTTTGGCATGTTCATATCACAACTTCATATCATAATCGTAATAATGTGATGCGAATGTCTTGCATCTGAATCTCAGACCTCCACTCGGTGAAAATATTCAGCGGCTAATGTGTTCAACAAAAAGCCCTGATTCTTGTCACCAATCATTAATCGGTGCACTCAAAGGCTTATTATATTAGTGATGTCTAGTGTTTCTCAAATTACGATAGCATACTGCAAAAAAGTAAGGCGTCAAATTCCAAAAAATAATTTCAACTAATCTTTGGCAAACTTAATACTGTAAAATTCCAACTTAACACTGTGAATTCAAAAAACTAAAATTGTAGTTCGAAGCGCAAATTTTATTTTCGGACATATGAAAATAAATATCAAGATCAGTTAAGAATTATGGACTTTAAATCAAATTGTCCAAAAAATTTCAAGTAAGGAACTTTGCTTACTCCTTCTCAACATTGAAAAAACAACCATATATTTGCTCTACTTTAAATCGGGGAAAAAACCGCTGAAAACAAATCAACAATATTAATTAAATTATTTGAAGAATGCCCCAGTTCTGTATCTCTGCAAAGTTGATTTAAATTTGGAGCCATTCGAAGTGTTATTGTTTGAAATTTGAACAATTGTTATTGTTTGCTAGCAGAAGGTACGAGGTTAGTAAAAATGAAGCGCTACACGAATGAACAACGCATTCCCGTTGTGAAATTGTTTTACTAAAATGGTGAAAGTTTTGCGGCTACAGTTCGCAAATTGCGATCAATTTGGGGTCACAATAATGATCCAAAAGAGTCAAGTGTAAAAAGATTAATGGATAAATTTGCCAAAACTGGGTCTGTTGGAAAGATGATGTAAAGACAACAACGCGCCTTCGACCAGGCCAACCGACCGAAAATGTCGCAGCTGTACGTGATGATGTCACTCAAACTCCATCCACCTCAATTCGACACCGAGCTCAGCAAATTGGTGTCTGCAAATCCACTATGCAGCGAATTTTGACGAAAGATTTGCATCTTCATGCATACAAAGTTCAATTGACTCAGGAACTGAAGCCAGCTGACCATGGACAGCGAAGGGAGTTCGTTAATTGGGTATTGGAGAGACAACATGAAAATGCTGATTTTGCCGATAAAATCATCTTCAGTGACGAGGCCCATTTCCATCTTTATGGCTTCGTCAATGGGCAGAATTGTCGCATTTGGGGTGAGAAAAATCCTCGAGTGATTCACGAGAAGCAAATGCATCCTCAACGTGTCACTGTGTGGTGTGGATTTCGGGCTGGGGGAATTATTGGACCTTTTTTATGAAAATGAGGCTTGTCAAGCGCAAACAGTCAATGGTGTTCGGTATCGTGAAATGATAACCAGTTTTTTCGTGCCTAGAATTGAAGAAATGAATGTGGAGGGCATATGGTTTCAACAAGATGGCGCCACAGAGAAACAATTCAATTTCTGCATCAGTCATTTCCCGGTCGTGTTATTTCGCGTTTTGGAGACCAGAATCGGCCACCTAGATCGTGCGATTTAACATCATTAGACTTTTTTCTTTGGGGTTTTTTGAAGTCGATGGTTTACGCGAATAAGCCAACGACGACTGTAGTCTTAAAAGAGGAAATTGGACGCTGCATTAATGAAATACCGCAGCATTTATGCAAAACGGTCATTGAAAATTTCACTAAAAGGTCGCATGTGTGTCAGCAAAGCCGCGACGGTCATCTGCCCGATGTGTTGTTCCATACATAACGTCATTCTGTGTACTTTACGATATAATAAAGTTTCACGATTTTTTTTTTATATATATCTGTGTTTTATTTAAAATTTAAATCTTGCGTTCTTGTTGGGAAACTTTTTAGTGTTGAAATTCATTGAATTTAAGGAGTTTCTGTGAGCGCAGATACTTTTGAAATTTCGTTTGATTACACTAGATCACAAAATTAAAAAAAGAAATGCTGACCTGTGACATTTGGCTATAATCTCTTATGTAATCTCAAACTGTCAGGTTCGGAATCATCGTTAAGCTGTAAGTCCTGTTGTAAGCTCACTGAATGTGAGAACGTGTCTCATAACCAATTCACTTTATGCAAAGAAATTTGTTATGATATTCCGTAATATCACAAATATCGTTTCGATAAAATTCCAACTGAGTTAAAAAAAATTATCTTATAATGATATCTGTAAGACTGAAAAGCTTTTAAAAATACCAGTAATTAAGTAACGGCTCATATAAATGACTTAGGTTAGGAGCCATTTAAGCACATGATGAAATCCTGAGTTGCTATATTTAACTGTGTTCTGAAACCCAGTTAACAAACTAGTTAAAGGAATGGACAAAGTTAATGCCCTTGTAAATGTAGGAAATATATTTTTGCGAAACCATGTGGCTTAAACGTGTTCTTAAACCTCTATAACATTCCAGCAAAATTAGGGTCCAGGAACATAACGTATACTCGTATATACTTGTAAAAGGGATGATAATTCTACGCTTTTATATTTCCTAAGTTTTTCGTTGTTTTTGGGCAATACGGCAACATTATGTCAAGAATGCCGCTATAAGGCAAGTGCCTTCGCTGGGAATTCAGTAAGCCTGCTTGAAAATAAATTGTATATCTTAAAATATTAAATTAAAATATAAAAATATAATTATAAATTATTAAAATATAAATTAAAATTCCCATTTAGATTTCCAATAAATCATAGAAACTTTGTAATCAGTTACACGTTGCTATGTTTATACTTTCCTAATTGATTTCCATGATAATAACACTTGTTGAAATTTTTATTAACATTAGCCGTGCTAAAGTGCTATAATATATTTTAACTACCCTAACTGATAGCCAAATGGTACTGCACCAAAATAGCTGCTACTTGGTGACTTATCTTACTCGTGTGGTAACCAATTAAACTATAAATTATACTCTTGAGTTTCTTGTGTAAATACATACTTAGTTATTTATATACTACCATTTGCAGATGATATTGCCAATAAATTTGCCGAAGAATATTTGAATTTCATTAAGACGGGCGTAGAATCTGTCACATTGAAACAATTGTCCACCCAATTGGCAAAATCGCATAGCCAGAAAGATATATTCACAACGGACATTGCTGAGTTGGGAGTTGTTGATCAATTCTTCACCTGTGTCACATGTCGGGCCGTGGGTAACGTCGTTGCCAGGACATTCCGTTCAAACGATGGCGAACTAAATGGTCCCAATGCTGAAGAGGATACGAAAAAGGCCGTGTTAGGTTTGTGCAAGCGTTTAAACATTCAGACGCAAGAAGTTTGTTCGGGCTTGTTTGAATTGAACTGGCCAATTTGGCATCACATTATCATGAACACGAATGCTGACACCCGTTCCTTGTGTGGCACTTTACCCATTCCATTCTGTAAAGTGGAGCAACCCGAATTTAATTGGACTCTTACGATCGATGATAGCAAAGGACCTCTAACAGCTGCCAAATCGGAAGTGCCGAAAAAAACTGCCAATGATTTAGTTATAGTTCATCTGACTGATATTCACTATGATCCCGAATATGAAATTGGTTCATTGGCTGAATGCGAGGAACCCATGTGCTGCCGTATAACACCGGCTAGTGGTCTTCCAGCTGCTGCTGGAGCCGGTTATTGGAGCGATTATCGTAATTGCGATTCACCTATACACATGATTGAGAATGCCTTTGATAGCATTAAAGAAACGCATCCCAAAATTGACTACATTTATCAAACGGGCGATATTGTTCCCCATAACGTCTGGTCCACCACCAAGGAAGGAAATAAGGCTATGTTGACGGAGATTCACGATCTGATTGAGAAAAAATTCAGCGGCATTCCCGTATATCCTATTGTAGGAAACCATGAGCCTCACCCAACAAACGTGTAGGTTTAATCACTTGCTCAAAATAAGTCACTTGTCAATCCATCACTTCATCGTTTAAACAAAAATTCTTCAAATTTATTTTTAGATTTGGTAATGAAAACATTCCCGCTGAATTCAAAATCGAATGGTTGTACGAACATTTGTGGACCGTGTGGCAACGTTGGTTACCCGCTGATACCAAAGCTACGATTTTAAAAGGTGGCTACTACACGGTTTCGCCAAAACCCGGTTTCCGAGTTGTAGCCTTGAATAACATCGATTGCTACATATTCAACTGGTGGATTTATTACGATGGCAGTGCCACCAGTCAGCCACAGTTGGAGTGGCTGCATGACACATTATTGGCTGCCGAAAAGGCTGGCGAGTATGTCCACATTTTGGCTCACATTCCCTCGGGAGCCCCAGATTGCTGGTCAGTGTGGGCTAGAGAATTCAGCCGTATTATTGAGCGCTTCAGCGACACAGTCAGCGGTATCTTTGGCGGTCACACTCATAGGGATGAAATGAACTTATACTACTCCCAAGGTGGTTATCCCATGGGTATTTACTGGAATGCAGGCAGCTTGACCACCTATTCTAACAAAAACCCCAATTATAGATCCTATGAAGTAGAACCCTCGACATATGTAAGTTTAGAGAAATAGTGCATGCATGCATAAATAATATTTTAGTAAGGGAGCATTTACTATTCATGATATTTCTAGCAAGTTGTTGATCATTCCACCTGGATTTTCAATCTGACAGAGGCTAATGAATATGGCAATCGAAGTACGCCTGTTTGGTTCAAAGAGTATCAATTCAGCGAATTCACTGAGGACATGAGTCCTGCTGGTATTGATGCTTTGTATGAGAAAATGACACAAAACCCTAACATTTTGCGCACGGTTTGTAAAATATTATAATTTTAAATCTTGAAATTTTGTTATAATTCCTGTTATATTATTAGTATTGGAAATACAAAATGACATCTGCCGATCCCAAATTGTCTGCTGGCTGCAATGATCGCTGTTTGATGAGCACTATATGTACTTTGGCCACTACGGTGTACGGTGAATCTGCGCGTTGCAAGGAATTAAAAGAAAAATTAAAGGAAACGGTTAGTGGCTAAACGCCAGCGCAGAGAAACTTTAGAAAACATTATTTGTGATTTTCTGTGCTTATGTTTATTTCAGCTGGCGAAGGAACCTACCGAAGGTCCCGTTACACCAATTCCCAGTCAGCCAACTGAGTCCACAACAGTTGCACCTGGTCAAACTACTACACCTGAAGGCGAGGGCGATGGCGCAGCCTCTCTCACTGCTTCCATCACATCCATTGCAGTTATTTTGCGTTTGTTAAAAGGATTTTTGTTGTAAGGATTATGTAGTACTCGGATATACTTGGAACAGTGTGATTTATTAAAACAGAGAATGAAAGATTTAAGACTTAAAAATCAAGAAAGTGTTTTATTAACACAAACATAACAACAATGCAAAGTTGCAGAATTAGTATTTTCAATACCAAAGTGAGAAAAAGGTTGAAAGCAACGGTTCAGTATAGTGCTATGTCATGAGAGGTTTTTCATGTACATTTGATAAGCAACAATTTGTGAGGAAAGGACTTCAAGGCGGGTCCGATTTCAACTTTAACAGATAGCTTTAATAATCCGTATCTCGTGTTGTATAAATGCGATCCGGTTGTGCTAGATGGCATTAGAAATATAAGATTTCGTACTCCAAGAATACTTCTAACTATTTTTCGACCACCTTCCAAATTTGTTACAACGTTAGCAAACTTCAAATATGAAGTGCGATAATTCAGTATAGTTTTGAATACGACAGATCGAGGTAATTATTTCAAGTTGTATGTGAGACAACATCACTTTATACTAACAAAAACATTGATATAGATGAAGAACATCTCAGCAAATTATGGGCCAAAGTGCTCCTCCAGGAAAGATCTTCACCAATGATACGATAAGGCCTATGATCTAAAAAATTATTTTTTGAACGATTTAATATTGGCTACAGCTTCAAAACTGTCGTATTTTTTGCATGTAGAAAGCAAATATGATTGTAATGCGAATACGCATATATATATACAGAGTGATGCAATTTTTGATTTCAAAGCTAAAGTAAAATAAAACAGACATAAATCTATATAGGTATATGATTTCGATGAAACTCTTATTTCATTATATTAGAGGCATTACTAGGCTTTCTGATTACTCAAATCTACTCGAAGTGTCCGTCAGACACATCGGCGCAACCGTCGATCAAATAATAATAGGTGGTTGTATCGGAGGGTTCGAACACACGGTATGCGTGATATTCGGAAGTTCTCACTATGCCATGACCGGTTATATTATTGCTTTATAAAAAATCATGCTATAATATTCATTTCTATGGTCCCAAAGGTGCCACAAAAATGGATCCAATTCCGGTCAAGATTATATTACGGATAAAAAAAAAAACTTATTGGAACTTATGTTACAAAGATCTCTCATGTGAGAAATATGAAAATGTATAAATTCTTACAAAAAACAAAGATTTTTAAAAAGGAAGTGAATTTTGTTTAAAAAAAATATATAAAAACAAGATACAAGTTATACTATTCAAAATTTTCGGTCTTTAAGTCCGCATAAAATTAGGTCAAATTCCGAGCAAAGGAATCGGAGAAGGACAGTACGTGTATGG
>JAHXMU010034020.1:0-32369 GCA_019455685.1 Philornis downsi | reverse complement strand
TCATTTCATTTCATTTCATTTCATTTCATTTCATTTCATTTCATTTCGTTTCGTTTCATTTCATTTCATTTCATTTCATTTCATTTAATAATTACATATATAATACAATAAATTAGGACAATCAATAGATCAATAGATTTTCAAGGGCGACCCTTTGAACGGAAAACTTCAATGAAACGTTAAGATATTCGAAAACTTTTTCGAACACTAATAGTGTATATTCGAAGATGTCGGAATTACAATATTTTCATGCACGCCTCGAGTATTTATTCTTTATTGTCGTAAAAATATATCCCGTTTTAATCATATCCATCCAAACGAAGACAGGAGACTGAATCCATGCATAAAAATCTCTTGTAGTCATAGCCAGAATAAGTTTGAAATTAAACAAGTCAATTGGCAATGAGCGATTGGGCATTGGTGAAATTAAATTTATTTTTTCATTAAGCTCTCAAACTGATGAAATGAACCCACAAAGTTGTTTGTGGATTTAAATTGCTTCGACTGCGCCAAATGTAAAAGTTTTAGACGGATTTAAGTGGTTACGCAAAAATAATTCGCAAAAATTACTTTATTAATTAAACTATTAAATTTATGTTTATTATCTAGAAGAGGAAATTTACAACTAAAAAAAATATACGTCTATATTACGACGTCTAAACGTAAATGACAAAAATAGATTCGACGAAAGAATTATTTGATGGAGAATCAAAAATTTGTTAAAGTTTGATGGAGTGGGAAAAAATTATGGATCAAAAATGAAATTTTATTAAACTTTCCGTCCGCTTAGGGGATTGTTTTTAAAATAAAAAAATCAAGAATTGAAAATTTTCTGCCACAAGTCTGAAAACGATTGTTTATATAATTCTAAAATTACGCAATATTTTCAAAATTTGACTTCAGAAATGAAAATATGAGAACTTAGCAATTTTTTTAGTTTTATAATTGTTTAGACCATTATCCTTGAAACAAAACCAAAATTCGAAGAGAAAAACTTTTCCGCGAAGTAAAAAACAAACTTTTTGTATATGAAAATCAAGTCTGTGAAAGAAGAGGCACAAAAACTTAAATATTCCTCAAACCAAAAATTGATTTTTTTAATTAAAAAGAAGAGGGATCAAAGTTCGTCGAATCAGAATAAAAATGATTTTATTATTATTTCAGATTGGTCAAATTCTGCGCAGTTTTATATTTTTAGTATCTGTTTTTGTGTCATTTACACAAATTATAGAGCAGCCATGACTTAAAATATAAAAAAAAACCTTTTTTTTTTGCTAATTCTTATTAAAATATAAAAAAGAAATTGCAAAATTCAAACTGAAATATGTTACAAAAAATGCGGAAATCAGATCCATTCTTAATGGAAGTACAAATAGACAGATTGCCTACAACTATCGCATTTAAAGGTAAATGCTAAAATTATTCACTTGTATGAAGTTTGATCAAAATCAGATCATCTAATACGAATTTGTATTGTGAACAAATTTTGTATCCATCTATATTTTATGTTGGAGGTTTGACCTAACTTTTGCGTACTATAAGAAAAGATTAGAAATGTATCAAGTGGCGTAAAGTCTGATCAAAAATAAATCATTCAATAGAGTGTTATAGTGTGATTATATTTCGAGGTTCATAGATTCATTCGCATGGGCGGCCTATAATTGGTGTTGCCAGATCAAGCAGTTTATTACGAAGTTATAAAGTGGCCAAATGTAGACACCTATAGATCCGTCAGAACACACTAATTCATGCAAATTTTAGTCAACATGCAAGTTTTAGTAATAACATTTCTAGGTCTATTATTCCATTTGTGTGGGAGCTTTGTCCTAGTGGGCTTATATCAATGTTTTTAAATTATGATCCTGCAGGAAAATGTGCAAATTTTGTTTATTTTTACTACGCCGGCTGAGCAAGTGGGCAATTTTATATATTAATAACACCTGAAAATATTTCAAATGAAATGACTGACAAAGAGCGAAAAATGTGCACGTGGTTTTTGCACATTCTGCAGTGAGTGAAAAAAGGTTGGATATGACTGGATCCCTCATCTGTAGAAAAGGAACACAATGTGAAATGTGGCAGGGCAAACGTTTGTTAAAATTAAAATGGAGCAGAAACGAATTCGTGAGATTCTACACTACATCGCAGGTTACTGTATTTACCGTAGCCAACTTAACGATGGCTTTTGTCAGTGCATGTCATAGAGTGACTAAGACGGGCGGTCCTACCACAGCAACGGCAATAACAATTGCCATGCAAAAGCTTGGAAGATGTTAATGAGCCTTTGAAGTCAAATTTGTTGACAACAAGAACAGCGTTTTTTTCTTACTCCGAAATTAGTCAGATCGCATTGGTAAACAAACGCAACTTTGGCGACTTTCAACTATCTGAGTCGCGACACACGAACACGAAAGCTTCGCTTTAAAGAGGAGCGATTTAATGCAAATAGACACATTTAAGCTTAATTTGTTCTGCGATATTTCACGTAGGCCTCTGTGCAAACGGAGCGAGCACGAACGAAACATTATAATCAATTGACATTTTATGCCAATTACAAAATGTTCACCAGCTAGAAAACATGGTGATTTCTGTAAGCTCAGCCTTTGAATTATCATGTTAAATGTGGAAAATAGATCAAACCCCCAACAGCCAGACCGTGGCGCCACGTAATGCCCGGTACACAAAAAATCTCCAAATTGACTTAAATGACTTAACTTTATTCGTTGTTGTAGCTGTGTGTCTTAATGGCTGCTACGTTTCGCCATCCGTCCTTGCGCCCGTCCGTCCGCCTCTCTGTGGCTTTTTGTGTGGGGAAGTTGTCTGTCAGTATGTGTGGCTGTGTTATGCTTGGCTCCGGCCTGAGAGCAGACGCCGTTTTCAATTTCTATGCCCGGGCTAAAGAGCCGAGACTGTCGCCTGGTACGGGTACGAGTGTTATGATGGTGTCACCACTACCGCCAATAGATAAGTGCGTCGATTGAAATCGCTTGTCGGGGATCAAGTGAATTGCACACAAAAAAGATTCCTCCAAAATGCGGCTAATGGGAAATTGTACATTTTATCGCGAATCCATTTATTTGAATTTCATGAAACCTCTGTTCACATTTGCTAAATGCGTTTGGGCGTAAGCGTGTCGTGAATCCTAAGGACTCATTGCTACTGCAAGGGTAGAGGGGCCGAACGTTTTGCAATCGTTGTTGCCGTTTTTATTTAGATAGGCGGGCTTATAAAATACATACATTATTTATCGTCGTCAATGATTAAGTTGCCAATAGAACAACCATCATGTGACATGAGGGAAGGTAAAGTTCAATAATTACGTTCAAGTAGCAACATTATTTTGGCAACAGATCACAGATACGAGTACATGTTATCCTTTGTTACATAGCACGGACAGTTTACATACACAATAAATGGAATATTTTTCTATTTCAACATTCAAGTAAAATAATGTAGTGCCACCAAATTGTTCCATTTGTCTTTATTTAGAAATTTGTATAGTTTTCTTACTCACTGGAATTTGGTGGTAAAGTGACAATAATTGGAATAATAATGTGTGAAAAGTTCATTAAAGCAATTAAAAAACGGCTTCAACAAATAAACAAAACCCACACAAAAATGTAAATATTCAAGAATGTCAGCAGGCATCTTCCGATGTATTTGTAAAGCGGTTTGTAGAGCGTTATGTGTTAGAGCGTTATTCTTGAAATGAATTAACAGTTTCCAGACGAATAAAAAAACAGGTACAACCAATACAGAAATTTCAGGCAGATGAGTTGACTTACATATGTCTTCATCCAAAGTTTTTTTAAGTTGACACTAAACTGTGAGAAACGTTAGAAGGGGCGCGGTAAGGCAATGAGTTCTTTTCAAATAATACTGTGAATTAAATCGACGCAAAAATTCGGCTTTATTGCGGTAAAACATCGCCAAACACTCTACTGAAACATTTTCACGACGCTGTTTTTGCTCTATTGCAAGCGCGGCACCCATCTTGCTCACAGCTTTGTCTGCGATCAATTTACGTTGTATAGCACCTTTTTAAATGATTAACATTTGAGCTAGTTCGCGTGCTTTCAACCGACGGTCATCCAATACGAGTACCACTTTGTGGATTTTCTTAACCGTGTCTGGCGTGGACACTTCAATTAGTCGACCACTACGGTGTACGTCTTGGCAGCTCGTACGGCCTAGTTTAAATACTGCTACCCAACATTTTACAGTCTTTAACAACGGAACAGAATCTGCCAGAGTAGAATCGAGCTCGGCTTTATTATTGGTTGGACTGAGACCTTTCAAAAGGAAATATAGAATTACATAACTGTGCATAATTTTGTCCATGTTTACAAAATTACTGAGATCATTTACTTTTGATGGCTCAAATAAAAATACTAAACAACGTGGCGCATTGAAACTTAAAACATATGTTTTATAAGGATATCACTTTTCACCAAAATAATTTTTATCAAACTATTGACACCATCACCATCATTCACAGATCTAAGTTTTATAAATGCCTAATGTGTGTTCAATTATGTCGAATTTTATGTTCTAATTAATTCTATACGAAGTGTGTTCAAAAAATAAGCTGAATTTTCAAATTTCGCGGGTTACTTACATTCGACTTTCGATTATTATTTTTTTTCATGTTGTCGAAGATACATGTGTTAACGGTTTTATCCATATAGCATGTTTAGTTTGCTTGTGAGAGGCGTAAATAAGACCAATGTTTTGCGTATTTGGCAATTTTCCGCTTTCGAAAAAAATGGATCAGAAAAAAAAGGAATTAATTGCTTAAAAACATTTGAAATGTTTTCAGTGGCATACGGTGAGAGTACTCTGAGTCAAAAAAAATGTTTACAAGTGCTACAAGCTTTTCACAGAAGGTCGAGAAGATGTGAACGAACGACGCTCGCTCTGGACGCCCTAGCACATCGACAACCGATGAAAATGTTAAGAAAGTGAAGAAAATTGTTTTGGAGAATCGTCGAATCACAATTAGAGAAGTTGCTGAGGATGTCGGCATATCGGTTGGCTCATGCCATGCAACCTTTTCAGAAATTTTGGGCATGAAGCGTGTCGCAGCGAAGATCGTTCCAAAATTGCTGAATTTTGACTAAAAACAACGTCGAATGAGCATCGCTCAGGAATTGTTGAATGACGTCAACGACGATCGAGGTATGCTTAAAAGGGTCATAACTGGTGACGAATCATGGGTATATGGTTATGACATCGAAACCAAAGCCAAATCGTCCCAATGGAAGAGAGTCAAGAACAAAAAAGCACACCAAGTTTGATCAAATGTCAAGGTTTTGCTCACTGTTTTCTTCGATTACCATGGCGTTGTACATCAGGAGTTTTTGCCACAAGGTTACCACAAATAAGGAGTATTAGCTTGAAGGGTTGCGCCGTTTGCGTGAAGCAGTATGATAAAAACGCCCGGAATTGTGAAAAAATGCATGGCTTTTGCATCATGATAATGCATCTGCTCACTTATCTTTGCTTGTGGGAGATTATTTGACCAAGAACAACACAGTAATCATGCCTCAGCCACCGTATTCACCAGATTTGTCCGCCCGCGACTTTTTCCTGTTCCCAAGATTGAAGAGACTCACGAAAGAACGGCGTTTTGCGACGATTGAGGAGATAAAAACCGAATCGCCGAACACGCAAAACACTTGTCTCATTTGTGCCTCTCACAAACAAACTAAACATGCTATATGGATAAAATCGTCAATATATCTTCGAGACCAGTGTACCAACATAAAAAAATAATAGTCGAAAGTCGAATGTACGTAGGCCGCAAAATTCGAAAATTCACCTTATTTTTTGAACACACCTCGTATATGGGTTGAATTAGGTATGGGAGTTACCAGAGGGGTCGTGGTTATTCAGTAGATTTTTCAAATTTCACCAAGCGTTATAATGTAATGATATTGACAAAAATTTAAGTAACTGCAGCCTACGATTGGGGTTTGCAAAATTGGGAGCTGGAAAGGGTTTAGCAATGACCACAATTTTTTTCTTGTTCACAGAATCTGTCCGAATTCGGAAAAAGCAAAAAATAAATAGTTCAAGTTGGGTTGGCCAGAGGATTAATAAATCAATACAATGTACAAAATCAAGACTACTGCAGCTTACTAGATGTAAATTACAGGGGGCGGTTTGAATTCCCGAAATTGGCCAATTTACATGCAGTGCCAGAAGGAATGTGGCAATATCTTCGGAACCTATTTTTATAAATACTCAACGTGTATCAAATCTGACTAAATTACCAAGTAAAGGACATGAGTATAAAGGTATATGGGTTGAATTGGTCACATGTATTTGAAGTATCGGAATGGCCGATAAAGAAGTCTTCAGAAAAGCCTCAAGACACTGATTCATAGTTTGACACATATTTCAATTTTTCCCAAATACTACGTTGAAGCAACATTCGCTATGATTGAAATTTAATTGATATATTTAATTTAATTGATATTGGCATGAAAACTTTAAATCACTACTGCTGGTCAAGATCTTCATTTAGTTAAGTCCCTGGAACGAATTTTTGGCGTTATCGTTTTTGAGCTTGTCGAATTTTCGACGTTTCAAATTCTATTTTTTTTTTTTTTTTGAATTGAAGCTATACCAACAATCAATTCACACATCACACCTGACAACACCTGAACACCGCGAGCATAACTTATGGTTTCCCAAAATATCATGCAATTCATAATGTTTTTACAGTCTTGTAATTTTAATAATTTGTTCATATTTGTACCACAAAAACTGGATTTTTTTTGTCATATTTATTAGGACGTCATCTCGAAGTTTGTTTTGCAAATCCAAAAAATCTGGCAGCCCTGTTTGGTCATTGGGCACAATTGCAAATTACACAACGATCACTTCAAGACTCATCTTACAAATATCTCCAGACCCATTTGGGCTCTAAAAATATTTCTAAAGGCCATTATTATGACTTATTCCAACAATATTATTGACGTAGTAGTATTGCCACGTGTGAAAAATTATTGTTTGCACCATGATTCGAGGCGGTTGTCTCTAACATTAATTTGCGCGTGATTTCGAAACTAATTCCAATTACAAGAACAAAACTTCTTCAATCTCGCGCTTTTCGAACCACACAGACCTCGACGGCTATTGGACTTCCTCTACAAAATATGGCCTTTAATTCCTATGAAGGATATGACCCCATTCCATTTGTGCACAAACAAACAATATTCCCCCAAATACTACATCAGTTACACTGCAAATACACTACTGCGAAAACTGTATGCCCATCACTTCCACTGGATACCCACTCTGTGGCAAATAATCGTATGCACCAAGAGGTCTGGGACGCTTATCAACCATATTCATCCAGTCAACGGTGTCTGGCTATCATGACAAAGACGAATGGAATGGGCACGACTCACAAACGTCAACATATGACCGCGTGGACGGACAAGCGAGCGAATGGGTGAGCATTTAGGTCTTAATGCGAACTAACAACGTCCATAATCACGATGTACTTTGTGAGGATTTTCACCGATTTTGTGGTTGGCGACAACAAAGGCAGTCTGTAATGCCACCACAGTTTCGGAAATCCATGTCAGCACGCAAACACGTCCAACTGAGCCGCTGACGCACGTGACGCCATCGAGTTAATCTGCTCCACGAACACAGCATCTGCTTACACACGCACTCGTGTACTCTAAAAACTCTACTTAATTAATTAAACATTTATTGCACAGCCAGAGAGAGATTACAAATACGAATTAACTGGCAACAATACAAAACAAAAGACATAAGATATGCTTATCATGCGTTGCAAGTATTGGTGGTTGTCATTGGATGTCATGGAGAACGGAACAAAGAACGGAGCCTTGACTGAAAGTGTGACTGGTGTCACAGACGTCTGCTCCGAATTCGCCACAACTGGTAACGGTTGGCAAAACATCGTTTTTTGTTTCAACACCTTTGACTGGCACAGGTGCAGAGGATACAATAAAGGCTCCGTTGGCAAGAGTGACCACAAGTAATGCTCGGATGATCAAACATAAACACATCGCCTGCAACAGCACAGCATGCGGCCGGAGAATAGCGGCGACCACAGAAGAAGTGTGAACGGACGAATTCACATAGTTAGCAACTAACACCGTCACCTCTTATTTTGATAGTAATCAATTTGCACAGCAAAATCAGAAAAGCCGAGTAAATACTCTCGTTTGTAGCTAAATAGGCAATCTCAGTCAATTCCAGCGATAGCATCTTTACGCCGTACGCTGTGTGTGAGCTAGGTAATTCTCAGCAAGTGGCAAGCACGTCATGCCATGGCGGCCACACACACACATGGGGACAGATGGACCCACACTCGAACGTGTTGGTCACACTTAGCTCTGAGGCATCGGTTGGTTGCATGCGAACATTATTCATTAAGATCGCATCTTTGCTAATAATGCTCAACGGATTAGTTTTGCACACAATGGCCCGGGCGCATACAGCGCACATATCGTATATGTTTGCGCTTAACTACGTACTCGTACATGTCTAAAATTACAAAATATGAGAATTTAAACGTTGCACGAATCAAATGCACGGAGGCAATTAAAGTCTTATAAACGTTGCATGTTCGAATATAGATCCTTGCAGTCGTAACGACTGTGAACATGTTGGTTTTAGGTCCTACTAATCTGCAAAGTAGCAGCTGAAACAAGACTTTATTGTTGGGCAGAGAAATATTGACTTCATTACGAGTCATTTACTTAAATATGCGACATTACAATTCGTCAGAATTATCCGAGTTAGCGTCTGCGACTGTATTTTAGCAATGATGACTTCGGTAACTATTAATCGATTATATTTGCGCCTACGGAAAACTACATTCGCCGTGTATTTGCATGTTTTTATCTATGTTCAGAATAGGCTAATGGACAATGGTTTATCACGAAATTTTAACTGCATATTTATGTTGTACAGAAAGAAGTTATTATTATCAGGCCTCCATTGAACAGAAAGTCGTGGCAACGCTTACACGGATAACAATTTTGAACGACTCCATTTAAAGAACTATTAGGGGTATAAGGAAGAGATTTGCTACATACGAGTATACAGTACACCACCTCTTTTTAAAAGCCCTTATGGTGGTATTGTTGTATATGAGTGTAATTTGTCTAAGTATATATTCTAGAAAGATCATCAGAACCGCGCCTAGAACATTCAAGTATGATATATGTAATCTCTTTCCCTCTTTATCTGTGGGTGGGACTTTTCTAGAATTACGTTTACGACAATAAGTTGTGTTTGTTCCTCTCGCTCCCATTGTGTGGTCTATTGCTATCTCCTTTTAACTTGTTATGTATATAAGAACATTCTAGAATTAAGTCAATGATATACAACACTATTCTGTAAATATGTTTGTCTTTGTTGCACTCATTATGTAAATATGTGTTCTCTCTGAAATATTGTAGCATTTTCTAGAATAAGTAATTTTAGTATAAATAGAGCAACTTTGTACGTTTTTTGGGAATAAATAAAGTTAACGTTGATGTGGAAATACGCTCCACGATACCAAAGTATGTTGCTACCAATTATGGAATTGTCATATCTCCCATACTACACAATGATTTAAAAGGCTATATCTCATAAACTATTAGAGATAAAAATAAGATTTGTTACATAAGCTATCGCCATACATGAAATACGTCATAGGAAAAGTAGTCATAGCGATGGCAGTTTGTATTATAAAAAATTATATAGGAACTATAATAATAGAACGAAATTCAAAAAACTTTTATAATAACATTAAATTGAACGAATCAGATTACATGCGGAAGAGATTGAGCAAATAGTCGTGTAGTTGTCCATTTAATCCAGGCTCTGTTTTAGATATGTTGTTGATTCTTACACCATTACATAAGATATTTTTATCCTTCCTTATTGATGGCGCAAATAAGTATATATACACTGAGTTATTACGTAATTTTAAAGAACCCGCAATTTTAACAAATTTGTGTACTCACTGAAAGCGTAACATTGTTAACTGTTTCATATTCGAGCACTTCGTATTAACGAATCCAGATTCTGAAATGTTCTTCGAAAATATTAGACTATAAACAGATTTATAAAATAGTCTTTAGTCGATAAAGATTGTAAGTGCGACAAATTCCGATTAGTAGTACTATGCTATGCTAAATGGACACTCCTTACATCGAAGTGTCCAAAAATTAGTTTCCCGAAGAAAGTGGTGGGCAACGATTAAAACTTTACAACGTTTGACTACCCATATCACCCTTCCACAACACTTTTTTCATAAACTAGACGTGATTACTATTGCAAGATTTGTAAAAATAGGTTGTAAAGTGAAACACACTTTTGGCGATTTGTCGAAAATATAGCGCATTTCGCCGAATTGCACTCCACGATTATTATCGCTTTAGAAAAACCTATAACCTTAAAACTACCTACATTGATATTAATGAGATACGGAAAATAATCCAACTCAACCGTGACATATTTTCAAAATATTATTTTAATTCTCACTTATTACTTACTTTCAGTAGTTTAAATAAAAAAAAAACATCATCGGACCCCTTCACCATTGAAACCGTAATCAATTTGGAAAGGGGTAACGTTTTTCAAGCGTTGTTAAGGAAGAACAGAATTAAAAATTGCAGTCTTTTGGAACAATTCAGTTTTTTTAAAACACTGAATTTATAATTTCTGAAAACCAAAAAATGTTTAAACAATTCAGTAAAATTTGCCACACTTCGGATAATTGTATTTGTTCTCTGTTGTGCCTTAATTACTATAATTGGCATACAAAATCGAATGCCTACGTCACACGTAACTGATTTCCCAAATACGATTTCAATTATTGAGCAGAGTTTTTCTGCAACGGGCGCTAAGTTGTTGTAAATTCTGAACTGCCTTCTCACGCAAAAATAACATAAACATAAACACTAATCTCTGGTCATACGCATCACACTTACACACACGAATGTACCCAATACTCGCACATTTGTTTTATCTCATTGCCGCTTCTTCTGCATTGTTTTTGCCATTTCTTCTTTATGCAAACCTTCTTCAATGATTTACAATTTGTTTAATTTTTCCCGATTTTGCAGGTGTTTAAACACTTTTTTGCCTATAATTTTTGAACAAACAGAAACTGTAAATTGTGGAAAATGTTTTTCTGCAAAATCTAGACCGAAAACCCGACTATCACGAATGATTTTATAAAAGAACACAACTTATCGCCAGCGCAGCCTATTTAATTGACCACAAAGCTAATGAATTTGAAGATTTCGATTGTAGGAAGAATGTGAGGGACAGACAGTGAGTATAACAGATTGACAGAAGTCAATGAAGTGTTTAACGGGATTTCGGAAATTTCCGGAATATTTAAAACATCACTTGCCTTGACAGTTAGGGTTAAAGCTGAGCATATGTGAAAACTTTTTAGTTGTACGTATTCTTATGGGATTGTATATGTATACATACTCGTATAGTTTTTTCTTCAAATCATCATGCTCAGGAGTAACGCAAATTTTGCAGAATTTAAACAATTCTGTGCATTAAATAACTGATTTGTTGATCAAATTTTGGTAAAATTAATTCGAAAATTTGTTTAATATGAAAAGGGAAAGGAGACATACACAACAGGCTTACTTATACACAACAGATTTCAGGTAGTATAAAACGCGGACAGAATGCGAAGGATCAAGAATAATATTTAACACAACATATTTCCATATTGAAGACTTATTAAATCAACAAAAAACTTGCAGCGGGGAGGCGTTTAATTTGGCAAAGTACATGGAATGAATTAGCGAAAGTTTAAATACTTTATTTTTAATTGAATCCTTTGCCATCAGCGAAAGTTGACAAATCTCATTACACACTTAATCCGCGGAAATGCAATCGAACTGTGAGAACGAAAGATAGATTATCTAATTTAATATAATTTTCTAAAACACGGTTTAAGTGAATTAGAAAACCCCTATATAGTGGTGAAGAAATTTGGGTTTATATAGTATTTGGAAGAAAATAGAAATCATTTGTGTAGTCTATTAAATGCAATCCTTTGTCTGTAATTTTATCAATAAGATAACTTATGCACTTTTTTATTGTGGCACAATGCGTCATTTTTGCCACATTTAATCGTTTCTTGGCTACGTGGCCCATTCCATGATATTTTTGTGCTTTAAGCGGAGGAGAAATTGAGATAAATTTAGCACTATTTCTTGAAAATTTGATAACATTTCCACATTAAATATTTACCAACTTTCGGAAAGACATAGATGAGAATCAAGGACTTCACCGCACTGCTCGCTGATAAGACATCAAACTCTGTAAAACAGCCAGTAAGATAATTCAGACACAATTTGGCATGAAAAACACTAAGAGCACTCGGAACAAATTTTATCAGTTAGTCATGACACGCTCACCCAGGAAAGCTTAAGATCACGTTTCAAATGAAAGGTCTGATGTTTATTATTTTTTTTTTTGCTTTTACTTTTTTATATGTAAACTAGCTGACCCGGCAAACGTTGCTTTGCCTTCAAATTTTATTTTTATTGGAAATGTTTCATGCTAATCGGTCTATTATAATAAGAAAGGCCATGGATATTTAATTTATGGTTTGTATGGGAGGTACCACGCCCCATTGTCCAATCCCGCCCATATTTGCAGTAACACTTAAGATATGTGCACCAAACCGATGCACCAAATTTTGTTCAAATACCGTCAACAGGAGCAGAAATATTGGATATTTAATTTATGGTTTGTATGGAAGGTACCACGCCCCATTGTCCAATCCCGCCCATATTTGCAGTAGCACTTAAGATATGTACACCAAACCGATGTACCAAATTTTGTTCAAATACCGTAAACAGGAGCAGAAATATTGGATATTTAATTTATGGTTTGTATAGGAGGTACCACGCCCCATTGTCCAATTGGACCGAATTGTAAATCTAAACCATCCCGGGCACCACCCAGACGCATATACAAAAATTTATGCAAAGCGGTCCAGCCGTTTAGGAGGAGTTCACTGACAACGCCCGTACAGTAGAATTATATATATAAAGATATTGTTTATTGCCAAAATTTTGGCACTTTTAGGCCGTAAACACCAAAATTCTGTAAAATTTGTGTTTATCTGTTATATTAATTAACTTCTGTTGGTCTGTTATACTCACTCTTTTTCTCTCCCACTCTTCCTACAATTTGGCCAAGTCATTAGTTCGTGCTTTACCATCCAACAAATAGGACGTGCAGACGATTTGCTGTCATGTTCTTTTTCTAATTCTACTGCGATATTCGGGGTTTCGCTCTAGAATTTGCAGAAAAAGCTTCCAACGGTCTACAGTTTCGGTTTGTCTAAAAATTATTGGCAGCAAATTGTGCAAAAGCTAAGTAAATCGTACTTTAAATTTCTGAAAAATGAAACAATTTTCATGACGCTGGCGAAAGGTGGCATAGAAAAGCAGTGTCAAAAACAAAGCGGAAAAAGAAAACAAACAGAAGTGCGAGTAATGTGTGGTACGTGTACGTGTGTGTGTGAGTGCGTGTGTGGACGTCTGATGCGATTGCTTGGAGATTGGCGTTTAGTGTTTTGCGCTGAGACCGGTACCAGCTTACGTCTCAACATGAAAACATAATTGAGAACAATAATTCTTGCTGCACCGATTAAAGATGTAAGTATGACATATTTCGCATTGAAACGATTGACTGATGAATTATGATATCGATCAATCTTAATGACCGATTAACCGATAAATCGCACATCCCTAATTTTGAACAACGTTTAGAAATTGTATTGTTGGTATTTTAAATTTAGATAAGATGGATAAAAGTAATCATGGCAACACAAACAACAAATGCAATTTAAAATCATTGCTTATATTCAATGTGAAGTGGGCGAGGAGGCCTTGGGGGTTTGAATAAATGTCAAATATGGACGCTTATAATTCAATGCTAAAATTTCGAAAAATACTTAGACGATATAACGAAAGCAATAAATAAATAATTTTTTTTTTCAATGAATGAACCAGAATAAATTGTATTCACTGATTGGACTTCTTAATACAATGTATCTAAATCTTAAGCCAGTTAAGATAATCGTTTTACTCTTTCAAAATTGTCATAACTGTGTTATTCTACGATCGCTACATAAATTGGACTCAAATCATACTTGTTTATTTGTACATAGACATTTGTTTAAATTCGTATCTTCATTATAAGCCATTACAGCCATTTCATATGGCGGTTCCGCAGCGGTATTATCCACTTTTGGATTTCAAAATCCTTCAAAGAGGTTCGATTGAGGCACTTTGTTGTCTACAAACCAAGTAGAATATTGATATTGTAATATTGATATTATAACCAAAAATAGTTCCTACCATTATGAATTAATAATTTATTGAGACATTTGATACAATCCGAAAGTTAATTACTATACGCTTTTCTCTTTTTTCCGTCATATTCATTTTAGCACGATGTGTGTCGATACCTGTGAAAAGCACATAACGCAATCCCTTGAAGAGTTGTAGTTCACTTTTTCCATTACTTTTAGTACATTTTAGTGGGGTTTTCGTAAAAAATCAAGCATTTGGAAAACAGTAAAATGTATTGAAATCCTTGCTGTTTTGTACCAAAAACATTATAATTAGGACAAGTTTTGCACTGCAATCGCCATGACAAGTAATTAGATTTTTAAAACATTCTCTATTATTAATCTAAACTAGTTTAGAAATTACAAGCAGCTGAATTAACTTACGAATGTACCGATCAATTATGGCTTTGGAAAATGTTTATGACAATTTCAGTCAATTTGAATGCTTGGGAATATTGCCAAATTTTCAAAATTTGACCAAATATATTTGTAAAACTAATTCTCAAGATTTTGGTGCGCTAATTTTTGATCTAATAAGAAAATAAGGTAGAAAAACTATGCCTCCACATATGGTCATTCGTAGGGGAGCCTACAAAAAAAGGTGTAACAAACTGATGAAACTTTCTACTACATTTAAGAAAAAAAATGTCATAAAAATGCTGATAATTATGGATTTCTGGAAGAATTCAATTCAGAAACTCCTTTGAAAAGCTAAAATGTTCTCCTTTATTCTTGTTTTGTTTTTGAAATATATGTTGTCTGATTGTAAAATGCAAACAAAATTACAAACAGATATATATAATATGTACAATCCAAAGTTTATAATAATATAACATGCCCAAAAGCTATTGCGTGCCTCACCGGTTCCAAACGCACATGGTTCCAAACAGTTCAGATATAAAAGACTTCAGTCATATTAAAAGTAGCATTAAAATTGGGGATGAGAACTTGTGCTAAAATTAGGAAGGTTCGACATCAACTCAGGAATTTTTCATATTTCCACTTCGACTTTCAACTTTGAAAAAATAGCAGATATACGTTTTCTTTAACCTTACACTGTTCGCAGAATTAGAAATATAATTAGAGCACTTTGTCGTCTGCTATGTAGCCTGAACCCCCAACTCCATAATATTCAAGTGTTTGGCAATGAAATAAATCACGATACAAACAAACTTTGTTGTGTTGTTTCCCTTCACATAAAATGCATCGCATATCGTAAATATCGAGTGATAAAATTGGTACTGTCGTTCCTTACATCAAATTGTCCCTCGTCCGTGTCGCCACATATATTCTAAATAAAAAGAAAGAACTAGGCTTGCGAACAGTCGCAAATAGTTGAAAATGCTAATAAAGAGCGAAAGTAAGCAAAAATCAAGCGATGTTATTCGTCATTTAATATTATGAAAGCATTACAGTAGAGATCTACTCGTATAGCCAACATGTCGAGTTTTGGGTTTTATCTAATATGTATTTATGTATAAGAAAAGCCGATTTTCGACTATTCGACTTTGTAAAATTTATAAAAAGTCGATTTTTAGACTTTTTGATTTTTTTAATATATGAAAAGTCCGACTAAGATCGAATTTTCGACATTTTCAAATAAAAGCACAGCAAAATTTTCGAGGTTTTTTTTTTTCAAAATGTGGTTTGGTGTTGTATTTTTAATTAAAACTAATGCTTAATAGAGCAACTGCTAAAAAAAAAATTATTTAAAAAAAAAAAATGTTTCAGAAGGGACTGAAGAAGGAATAATGAATAAAGCCCTTTTAGCGATTTTCCGAACATACAAATATTAATTTTTTATAAACTGTCAAAAAATAATTGTACTATTGTCAGCTTTTCCACTTGCAGTAGGATTGAATGTGGACAGAGAAAACGATATACAAAAATACAATTTCAGTGCGATTGTGAAGAGGTTTAAATTTGCTATTCGCGTATTTTCAAATTAAATGTAGTTCTGCAGTAACTATTTATAGAATTGTTAAACCTTCAACCCAAATGGGTTATTTGATCCATCCATCCTGGTACTCTTCAAATTAACGAATTTCCCGAATACTGTCCATTTTCCGCAATTTTTAACAGTGTCGTTGCACATTACTTGTGCTTTCGTCCGTAATATTGCTTTACAAATCATGATGGAATTCTAGGAAATTCAACCTCTAACTACATCCTATCTGATACTTTCCACACAAACGAGCAACTAACTTATTTATTCTTAGATTTATATATTTTTTTAGTTCCATTAAAGTCAACCAAATTGAGCGAACATCAAGCTAAAGCTAGTTTAGGAATGAGAACAGATTTCTTTTCCACGCCATTTAGGAATCTTCTATATAAATTGACCGATTTGCAGAATTCAATTCAAATTTCAAATTCAAATTTTTCCTCTAACTTTTCCAATTAAAAATTGCAAATTTGTCCACAATAATTAACTGTGACTTTTTAGGATCTCTCTTAGAAAATGGCCGGTTTAGCAAAATTCAATATTCCAATATTCAATATTCCTGTATGCAAGTTTCAATAGGTTATAATTATGTTTCATTATTGTGAACTAAGTCTGTGAGTTATTGAGCATAGAGTAACATTTAAAGAGACTGCGACTGATATTTGATTTCGCCAAGTTGAAATGGAAATGTTGTAGTTCGGTTTTAAAATTTGACGTCTTGCCGCGGAAGCAGAACAAAAACAACAAAAAAGCATTTAAAAGTTTAAAACAAAAATCGAATTTGACATCACAAAAATCTTCACAATACAAGTTTTCGCAGTACAAAAGTCGATTTCGGCTTTTCTAATTTTTTCTACAAAAAGCCAATTAGTCGATGAATCGAAATTGGATCCCTACGTTACATACTCGTGTATGGGACCTTGATGGGACATATCTTGCCAAATAGTTGCAAATGTTCAAGATGGCATAAATAAACAATAAAAATATAAAATAAATTTAGCTTACGAAGAGATTTTTAACACTTCTATTGAAGAAACTATGAGTTGATCAATTTGTTTGGGAGCAACCAGAAGACACGAGCCAGGTTCGACCATTTTCAGACGTGGACATGATTTGCAAATGCTATGCATGAATATTTAAACAAATAGCGAGAATTTAGGCAAAGGAGTATAACTTCATTGGAGCGTTTATATCAAACTACCTTCTTTCCATCACTTGGTAATAGAAAATTAGCGTTTTAAATAAAACATGTATTGAAAGTTTCATTGCTATGTTATTTACTTATTGATGTCAGAAAGTGATCGATTGCTTTAAATGTCATGTTTCTGACTGACCCTATGACTTGAATAATGACACTATTTTAGTGTTTAATTCCGCTTCGTCTTCTCTTTTTTCACCAAATATCCTGGTTCTGACTGTATTCGAGTGCCGAGGATGGCGGTACACTGAAATAGTCTAAATTGACGTCTACGTTGGATTCTGCCTTCAATATTTCGAAGAATTCGATTTTCAACAAAAAACAAAACTAACGAACATAGCGTTTCTAGTGCTCAATTTTAATCCATTTTTGTAATGGAACTTGAGAGTCAGAGTAGATGTCCCCACTAACTCGTCCATGGGATGTCCCACTTTGTTTTTAATGCTGCTTCAATCGAATGTAAACAAATTTATTTTAGGAGTATTTAGTCCATTTTATAGAAAATGACAATGTTCGTGGGCCATAAACAACCAATGCGCTTTTTGACATCAGCTCAAAGGACTTCTATTGAACGATCTGATTAATCGTTACATATCTGTGGGAGCGCCAATGTGTGTATGTGTGCGTGCAAGTGTGCAAATATTAAGGGCACCAGTGGCAATTCAGCGTAATTTCAACGTACCCCCTGTTTCTGTTGGCATTTGTTGGCGAAAGTCGGTGAGTGCGGTGGCCAGATTGTGTAATAAAGTGATTTCCAATGCTCTGAACCAACCCATTGTTTGCAGAGATTTCTTTCGGTCATGCCATTTATGGAGTGCGGGTGTTTATTGTATTTCACATACCGCCGAAGTAATTGCCCGCCCGAACAGAGAGTATTATTGGCATTTCCCTTGCAGTTAATCAATTTGGGCAATTATGAAAATGTCGGTGCATTGCGAGTGGTATATGGATTACATTTCTGCCCATGAGTCAAACAAAATGTGGCGGCCAAGTTAAGTCATTATAACGAAGCCAATTAAGGGCATTTGCTCCAGGAGCCATGTAGTTACGCGTCCGTCGTAAACCTCTTACAGTACCCTTGGAAGATGAACTGCGAAGAAATCTGTATATGAGCTGACATGAACGTATGGCATATTAGCATAAAAATGTAATTCCTCATCTTCTCACCAGTCAACGGTGGGTATGACTTCACATTTCCGAGCAGTTGTGTGTAGCGTTGCTCGTTATATTGCAATAAGTTAGCCCAATGAACGCCTGACCACAAGAGTGGTATGCCAGGCATAAATTGTGGTTATTTGAACGGCCGAGAACCGCTACTTTCTCCCGGCAAAGTTGTTAAACAGTGGCTGGTCTCGGCAGCCTTAGTTCCGCACGGACAGACGTGCTACAGGTATTGTGCTATTGACAGGCATCGATGTGGTTCATATTGAATGCTCTAAGTCTGCAATACTGGCTGCTCAAAAAAACGATCTGGATGTGACGCGGGACTGGCCGAACAATTGAGGCAGTTGGTGCTGCTTGCCAGTTTGGACAGCAGCTCATGAATAATGCCAACGCACTCCTACATCTCAGCGACGGCTCGTTGGTGGTTCGGTTGGGCTTCTGGTACATTTGTCATGTCATCTCAGGTAAACGTTTGGCAATTGTGCCTCATAGTTACAGTCGTATGACGCTTAACAGACATGATGACGTTTGTGATATCTAGATGCGATACGATACTGTCCAAGGCACAGTACACATGCACGCATTCATTGTCTTGTCTGCTGGTGATGAGGAGGGGATATAGAGGTGCCTGCTGGATGGATGCGTCCATTTTGTAGGTGCACACCAATGTGGGTCATCTTTGATCACTCTTGTCGCACGGCATTTTTGCTTTTATTTTACTGCTACATCGCTTCCTTTATTTTGCGTGCGGATTGTGCGAAGAGTAACATTTTGTTGGTATGATTTGTGGCAGCAACAAACTGACGATGACAAACCGCAGCAAAGAAATAGGAACACTGCCTCCGGAGGCAGTGATGATGAAGAAGACGATGATGATGATCTCACGCGTATTGTACATTTACCCATAAAATTCTCACGTTCATTTAAGATAGTCTCGTTCACAGCCATTTCAGCGAATAATGGGTCGATTTCACATGAGTAAAATTGAATTTAAATGAGAAAATCAACCTTTTTCCAATCTTTTGATAATCAATCAGTCACAACAGTGTCCTTTCTTCACCTGAACTTTTACAGAACACTGGGAAGAGGAAACGTGATTTGAATTTCCTGCACTGGGCTGGATATCACAAGCGGTTCATGCGCCAGTGGTGACAGATAATTTATATTACAAACTAAGCATGACCAGTTACATCAGGTAAATGGGATAATGGAGAAAGTCTTTTGGTGGCATTGGGACACGTATCGTATCGACACGATCGTATGTGCGTTAATGAATTGATTTTATAATTCGGGGTGTGTAAGGACGTCAACACAATTTCGATGGTCACTCTAAATTGGTTAGTGCTCTGGCTTTTAGCGAGTTCCGTTTCATTGAGATAAATGGAGATGTCTGTAAGCTCGTTAAATGTGAGAAACTCTTCACTATTACTCACTTAAAACATCCAATAAGAATTCGTTTTTTGTATCAAATTTGCAATGCAAAAAAAAAAAAAAAAAAAAAAATGTGAAATATTAACTGAAATATGTTTTTAGTATTTTTTAACAATCATGCCCACAATTATTAATGAGTTTGAATGATATTATTAGAAACAGTGTCTTCAGTCAATGTTATACCTTTAATTGTTATACCTATATAAAATTAAGATTATGAAAATTATGTTTTTTTGTGCATTAAACTCATGTGATGTGCACATCAAATAGACTTATAAGTTTTCTTTTTTTCTGATTGTGTCTATCCTGGCACAGTAGTAGTCGACCATTTTGCAAAAACTAAATTTTTGCGAATGTGTTTTAACTTAACAACAATAAATTAAAAGCCAACGATGAATTAAAAAGCAATTTGCAATTTATTCTTTTTTCCAGAAGGCTCTGACTTTTTATTTTAAGACACAATAGGTCATAACATACGAGGACGGTCCCAAAACTAGTCGACCTGACGTATAAATGGCACCAGCAGTTAAAAAAGAGTTACGTTGGTGAAAAGTGGCAACTTTATATAACATATGTTTTAAGTTTTGAGGCGGCACATTGTTTAGTATTTTTATTTAAGCTTTCAAAAATAAGCGATCTCAGGGAATTTGGTCAATTGATCACCATTATGTAATTCAATATTTCCATTTCAAAGGTTTCAATCCAACCAACATTAAAGCCGAGCTAGATTATACTCTGGGCGAGTCTTTTCCTTCGTTTACGGCTGTAAAGTATAGAGTAGCCGAGCTTAAACGAGGCCGTATGAGCTGCCAAGACGAACACAGTAATGGTCAACCAATTGAGCTGTCCATTCCAGACATGGTTAAGAAAATCCTCAAAATGGTTTTGGATGATCGTCGGCAGAAGGTACGTGAGCTAGTTGAAATAAAAGGCATTTCAAAAAGTGCTATACATCGTATATGTATATATAGAGCAAGAACAGCCTCGTGAAGAAGTTTCAGTAGAATGTTTGTCGATGTTTCACCGCAATAAAGCCGAATTTTTGCGTTGATTTGTAAGTATGGATGAGCATGGGCCCAGCACTTTAAACCTGAGATAAAGGGTAGATCAAAGTAGTGAACTGGAATGGGAGTATCGTGTTAAACGAAGGCGGAGACGGTTCCATGTGCAGACAAGGACATGGCCAACATTACCAACAATGAACAGGTGGAGTCTGCGGTTGATGTCTATTTTAAGGAGTTTGACAGTTCTTACTGTAAACAGGTTATAGAAGCTGTTAAAATATCGCTGATTACGTTGGATAATAAAGAAACTTTTTCTCAGCTTTTTTGTGTCTTCTTTGTTAGTTCAGCTGGTTTTCCTCGTCCTCGTCCTTGTGTATCGCATACTACTGTTCATTTGTCCACGTCTTTAAAACACAAATTGAAAAAAATATCAGTTTTTCATCCACTTTTGATAAATAATGAAAAGTAGTAAAAAATACAAAAAACCGAAAAATAAGCTTATCGTTATTGATACGCCTTCTAGAAAAATTTGAAGTATTGACAGATAAATTTACTGGAATTTGTATTACTGGATATTGTATTTATAGTTCTCTATATAGAAGCATACACGGCGCACAGTTGTGGTCGAAGCTAAATTACCCTTTTGGGACAAATATTCACAATCCCTACACTATTCTAAAAATACAGAGACCATTAAAAATCATAAAAATTAAAATAAGCGTTTGTAATATGTTAAGCAAACTGCTTACCAAAAATCCGCCATTGCATATAAAACTTAAAGTGTTAAAACATTTTGAAAAAAATTGAGTAGCGAAAGTAGATTGTTTTCTTATTTAAACTCGTTTTATAAAGATGTTTCAACTGGAAAACAAAAAGTGCACTCTGGACAGGCATTCACATGAAAACTATAACAAACGATAAATAATTTGACAAATTGTTACCAATTGAACATGTAGAAGACAAAGAATGCAAATGTCACAAGTAATTTTAAGGCAAAAATCATTAAAAAAAAACTCTTGCGTAATTCCCATCTTCTTATAATTTTCCGGGTTTCCATTACTAATTTAGACTAAGCGCCACCTTTATTACGCGGCACAACTATATTCGTACGCATCATGATTCAATATAGGAAATGTAGCAGAAATTGCAAGTTCTGCTACCTTCACTGAAATTGGATTATTTATAAACTAATTTTCTCTATCAGCCAACACCTCAAAGTTTTCTGCAAGCTATATTATATATAATACATATATTTTCAGATTTAGTTCTTTATAACTATTTTTCGGAATGTGAAAATATAGACAAAAGTCTTATACATTCCCAATTTATGCTCCAAATTTGTCCTGTGATAAATAATGAAAGCTTTCTGCTACAAGATATGGGAGAAAAACTATAAAACTTCTAAGACGGGGTTTAAATTATTTAATAATAATTGGTGTGATAGATATTTACTTAATGTGTTTTCTTATTCTCGTAGCAGAAAATAGGCAAATTGCAAAAGCAAAAACTAGAATTGGGTGTAAAGTGCAAAAAAAAAAAACAAAGTATTATTTTGGTAAAGTCATAAAAACTTGCAATACGATGTACTCGTACGTAAAATTAAATTAAAATTATGTAAAAATTAAACCAACATGCAGAATTTAGCAAAAATTATTGTAATCCTTTTTCAATGTTTTCTTTTTTTTCTAATTGGGAAAGGGGTTCTAATCAAAGATGATCTCACATATTGCGGCTTCTACATTATGTACAACGATTTTCGTATTCACAATCGGGCAGGAGTGTGACGGAAATCTCCGAGTTTTCAAAACGAAATTGCAACTCCAATACCATTGCAAACAGTTGTTCGTAAATCCGCTCCTCCTACATCATTTCTCCGATTAGCAGAGGAACACGAGTTTAGTTGATATAAAAAAGATTTCAGATATACATTTTGTACGTGTTTGCAAAATATATGAGCACCTTGCGTGCGTCTTGGTTCCGGCCTCCTTTATCTTTACTATAAATACTTCTCATTGTGATTTGATAAAAATGAGTTAGATCGTCAAGTCAAAGTTGCCATAAATCGAGATGCCTCGATTAGTGAAGCGTGCTCACACGTAACGTATTAATCGTTAGTGCATCCGCTGATGTTTCCACTAAAACATTTAGCGCACAGTCGCTTATCAACCTAATTCCGCTGTTCAAACAAATAATCCCTACTGGGTGGTTCGTGTGTGTTGTCTATGTGTCACGGGTAGAAATATTTCATTTCCAACAAATCGCAGTCGTCGCAGTTTTTGCATATTAATAGCAAAACTCATTTTCGCATTCATTATCAGACAATCGTCCCATCGCTCGTAATGTCATACACTGCGCGGAGGCCTCCCATAAACTATATGTAATGGACCTGCAGCTAATAGGCACAGCCATTAGTTGCAACTAGCAGAGAATTGAAACAGCGTAAGCTAGCCGACATCAAAAGAATGCCACCCATCTTTTTGCTACACACAAGAGCGCTCTACAGGGAAGGCAATCGGGCGACCGTGGGCAAAGCGGAAAAGGACCGCAATAACAATACCTATGAATGGAAAAGCAATTACACACGAGCCTTTAGTGCTGTACAGTGAGTCCAATGTCTCTCCGCCCAATTGGCCCAAGTAAAACGTTTGTCATGGGCGCTCATTTGTCTTTCCTGGAGCTGACAATGGAAGACTCGATAAGAATAAAAACAACAGAAGCTGAGGAGCGATGTAATCGGCATTTATTGCATTTTATAGCCCTTGTCATTTTATTAGAGGGGCAGCTAAATTGCAATCGCAATTGCTGCTTTTGCTTTACTGCCACTAGATTGCAGTATTATGAGTTTCCACCCTCCCTCAATCCCACTTGAAATGTGGATTACAATTGTTGATTTTTCCAAAGACGCCAAACTAACTTAATGCATTCGCATGAAAATGGGGGCATTTGTGTCTGTAAACATTTGTATTTCATCTGGGATAAGTAGCTGACACGTATTAAATAACACAGCTAAAACTTGCACCAAATTGCAGACAAACTCTCGACGAAACTGGAGTAAAATTTCACATGTGAAAATTGATTTACCCAAGTGCTCTATTAGGCCAATGGACAAGGTTTTTGAAAATTAGTTCAATTGTTATTTTCCGCATACACATCCTTGGTAATCCTTAATTAGCTTCATTGGGATCGCCATCACTGTGCCGTCCCTTCTAGTGTTAAGCCCAACATTTTAAATGAGCACAACAATTGAGAGTTTAGAGTAATACATTTTCTAGTGACTTAATCGTATGTCTAAAACAATACAAATTATTAAAGACCAGAAGAAGATATGATTTGACAATGGTCTGATTCAGGCAACAGACGACTAGATAAGGATGAAAGTGGTGCATCATAATAATCCTTAGATAATAACGTTGTAAATCATATGAAGATGCTTATAATAATACAATAATGACAATACGAGTATTATTGTCTCGGATACAAATTGATGTGTTTACATTTAGCAACAATTTTATTCTCTCATGAAGGCAAGTTTTCATGCAATTCTGTAAAGCTTTTTTGTTCGACGGCCAATTGAAAGCGAATAATTTTTTTTTTTTTTTTGCAATAAATAATAAAATAGCGGTGAAGTAAGCAGTTTTATATCACTCGCCATAGGATGGCGGGTCATTCCTTAATTAAATTAATTTTTCTTTATTCCTTTGGAATTTACTTTTATTCATTATTTTTTATTTTATTAATTTCTAATAAATCTATTTCATAACTTTTAAAAATAACAGAATTTAAACTGTGTAATTTTCGCTGAAATTCTGCCATAAAAGGCCTGTAGTGCCTTGGTAGAAACACTCATCAGCCACGCTGTGTAATGTAGGTTGGACATCAAGTAATTGTTTTTGTAATATCCTTCACAGGATAGGTTGTACTAAATTTGTCAGTCTATTTGTAGCAATTAAAAAATCTAACATGAGGCCCCATAAAATATATATATTCTTGATCATCAAAAGAAATTTAAGACGATTTAAACATGTATTTTGAGAGTTCGATAGACGTCGAATCGTTTGGTCTCTAGGAGGCTGCAAGTTGGCTTGAAAATATCTCATAGATAAGTTGAGTTTGAAAAAAATGGTATTTTGTCCACAATTTTAGCACTTATTTGTTAATTAAATGAAATGTATGGAGATATTCGTAATGCGTAGATATTGGAAAGAAACATCTCAATTCGTATAGATTTTTACCACCCAATGGGATCGTGGCAATTCAACAAAATACCACAAACTGACAATTTTCATTGAAAATTGTTTCACTATGTATGAGAAGAGGGTGACATGCCCACTTATGTTGCGATGGGTCAAAACTAGGTTCTCTACACCATATGTCTATCGCAGGCGTCACAAATCTATTAAGGACGAATAACGTGCATTCTTAGTACTGTTTCAATTTATTTATTCAATAACTAAAATTGAAATCGTAGACACAGTGAACTTGTTTTGACAGATGCGATAAAGACCCGATCCAGTTTAAGACTCACAAGTAACAAACCTTTTTGGGAAAGTGCTATTTTTTGCATTTTGGTTGGATGTGGTTGTTGTCTCAACTCGTCTCCTTCTTAGGGTCCGCTCAATCAGTGGGTTATTGAAATACATTAAAAAATTAGATTTTTACTGGAAAACCAGAGAATTATCAATGCCATACGGTTAAGAGGCCGACTATATGGCCACGGCTACTCATATTAACTATGATTTGGTACTTTGCATACGAGGATCTAGACTGGAAGTTGCAACAAAGAGGTGCGACCAGGAAAACTATTTTGAAATTTGTTTTTATCATTTAATCGTTGATTCAAAGCAATATTCCAATATTCCAGCAATTGATAACTGACAGACTCGAAAAGAAACCATCCAGAATTTATATATATTTTTTTGTCGATATAAAAACTCAAAAACAAAAAAATTATTATTTTTCATAAAAAAAACAATATAAGTCTGCATATTTGGTACGTTACGTAATATCATATCTACATATATTATGCTGTGGCCATGATACAATCCATGGTGGGGAGGATATACGAACTTTAGACACCTATTCAACTTTGTGTTTATCCGCTTGCTTTATTTTTATTCTTATATATCTTGCGACCGAGTCGGTTATTTTTTATGGTCTATCTTTAAAAAACAACACATTTACTAAATATATGAAAACAAATTTGCCAATAAAAATGCCCTAAAAGCGCCCGCTGCTAATAATTAATATTTCCTATGTTTACTATTAGGTCTGACTATAAATTGATCTGGCTGTCGCTTAAATAATGGGTGGACAGAATCAGTAGTTTATCACATCAACCATTGCATCGACGTTCACTCTCGTCGAATCATCATCACGAATAACTATTGCGAACTTCAATATTTGTCCTTAGCAATGATTAGCTGTTCTCAGCTATTTAGTACAGGAACATTTTTCATTATCCGCACATCATATGTCATGTCCACATCTGCATATGGAAATATTAGCTTTTTGCGGCAAACTTTTCTGTAGGAACGATCAATTGGATCGATTAGAAAATATATACAAAAAGATCAGTCATAATTAAGTTCTTCCACATCCATTTTTGGGATGTAAATTGAATTTGTTATAAAACAAATTGTTTATTTCAAGTTTCAAGTTCAATTACTTTGAATTGAAAATCTTCATGACTATTGTAGTGGATACCTGTGGAGGAGTAGGATCCCATCATATAGTGACCGCCGCTACACAGAAAATTGTTTCAGTAGAAGCAAGTCAAACATTTTGATTGAGTTTTTTTTGACCGCTGGTCACAAAAGCGTGGGTTAATGCCAAGATTAAGTCACCTATTCAAGAGTACAAAAGTGTTGCGGTGTGCTGTTTGCATGTGTGCTATGAATCAATGATTAAAATCGTATTTAGTGTCAGCGGTTTAATGTTTTGTAGCTTAATTTGATTTCGTTTTCAGTCGTTTTGCAACTCGAACGGTTTTGCAAAGACAACTTGATTAATACCGGAATGACAAGTACTTCTATCAGTTCCTGGTCAAGTGACACTTGTAGGAAATTGTGAGAAGAACATACGAGTGTTGGTATAAATTCCCTTCTATCCATTATAGTGTAACTGCTGGCACTTGGTCTCCTTCCAGAGATAATGTAAACATATAATATAGTGCATATCTCGCTTACTTGGTGCCATACCTGCCATCGCTTATAGAAAATTTGCTTACGAAGGAGATGGAATACTCTGCTTTCGCAAGAATGTCTGTGCCGGGTTCTGAATATGCAAACAATGCCAAAGGATAATATGGATAATGTTTAAATGTTTAATTACATTTGGCCCGCACGCCATTCCTCCCTCTTTGGTTAGTAAAATTACATTGGGCAATTAAGTGGCAAGTGCAATGTTGATGATGATGCAACACGTTAAATGCATTCCAGCTTCATTAAATAACCACATGGACGTCTGTAATCGGCCGTTATTCATAAAAGCTGGTAGATGAGGGAGAAGCGGCCACATAGAGATGAGTGGACGAAATGCGTATGACGATGCACACAAGTATGTACGAGTACATATTGGGCTACATACGCGTGTGAGCACAGCATGTCCATGAAAGTTATTTAATTCTTTCGAAGGATATGAACAAAGGAAGATATGAACTTCGATCCACTCCGCAACAGGCTTTATCAACCCTATCAATTCGATATTTAAGTCACTAAAGTCAGAACAATTTTGAGATTTATTAAACAGGTAGAGAAAAGTTGTCGACTTGCTTTACACAAATCAACCATATGTATGAAATTGAACTGGGCTGAATTCACTGCATATTTATACCGGCTAGAAAAATCATAGTCTATACCAAGTCTTGGTGAGACAAAGCAGTGTCAAATCAGTTTACAACTTTTAGCAATCATACCTAATGGGTTAATAGATTCTATTTTTGGGCTAGTGCTTTACCACAATCGGTTTACCGACATCATCGTTAGTTGCTTGAGGTAATTGGATCCTGTTCATGATTAATGCCCATCTCATGGGGAACCATCGCAACAGCGACAGCTTCCGATGGGTTAATGATGTTTCTATTAATCCATGTCGTACACTTGTACTATTCACATCTAATGAGTCATTTCGCGTAGTGGGAAATGTACGACAAACAATAGGCCAATTAAATGTGATTTGAAACATAAAAAGTTGCGAGATCTTGTAGAAGCAGCAACGAATTGATTTCGTTGTTTTGTTCTTATTTCTTCTCTCTTTTTTCAGTCGTCTTTTTTTTTTTTTTGGCTAATTCAAGCGTCGGGGATTTAGTGGGTCCCCGCCATAAATGGTAGTCATGCATATGGATGTCGTTGTTGATGTAGTATCGATGTTTCAACTATGTTTGCAATTGCCTGTGCCAAAAAAGAAGCACAACATTGTGCTGCTGCATGCAACACAACCCCAATTTTATTGACAACAATAAAAAGCGACAAATGTCACGATTACGATTTTTGATTGCAACACTTTGCCAAACAAAAGGCAAACACCGGCAACGCTGAAATGTGGCAAAAATCGCGACAGCGTTTTGTTGTTGTTACCACCTCTGTTGTGGCATATGCAGCAAACGTTGCAAACATCTGCTCAGGGATTAATATCTCATAGCGTTTAGCCATGTTAATATATGTGGACGCGCAAATCGACTCCTATCAGTCCATTCTGCCGCACATGCAACCAATCTGGCCCAACGGATTTGAAGCAATCCGAATTCTACATCCACATTGGTGGGAATGGGAGGATTGCGCATCAGGGCCATAATTAGTTATGTAAGTACGAAGTTGAAGACCAATTAATACAACCGCCACTTTATCCAGCGGGGAATTCTGGGAAGTATTGGCGATGTCAGCATTTCCACTAGATTCGATTGGACAAGTTCCAACGTGTTCTTAATGTAGGACGCCGGCAATGTGCTTGCATATTTTTTGAAAGACATGTACGTACACATGTCTCCATGTTACCAAACTTTACTCGAATCTTATTTTCGCATTAGCGTTTCTGTGCAATTCTCTGTGGCCGACAAGGTTGCGCCTGCGCATGTGCAGTGCGGTGGTTCACCGCAGTTGATCTTAGCTGTCACTGAGTTGGCCAGTGTTCCATGACTCAATACATTGGCCAACGGATAGACGGGTCCAGGCTAGAGTTAGAAATGACATAATAAACATCAGCCCCTTGCCGCTTGCTGAAAGCGTGTGGAGTGCCTTGTGGAAAGCGATGAGTTGGGGAAACCCTGCTGCGGAGCGTGGCACAGTGAGCTGCCGCTGTTGTCCATAATGATGTCTTTGGCAATAAATAGTAGCAAACCTGGGCATCTGTGGAATCAATTATAAAACGATATGCGCCAGCAAATGGAAATGAAAACGCTCGTCGGCATGCCAGACAGCATTGGTCGCCATCTGAACCTGAGCCTGATCACTTGGCTGGCACATCCAAAGTAGTCGCACATACATGCGGTCAATAAGTGAGATAGCATCGCACTATCGCAATCATAATTTGAGAGTTGTGTGTCGCGGCAGCGATGGATATACGTTTGGGTAAGTGCCGCCATGGCATGAAATGGCACCACCGCCGCCAAATACCGCCAATATGACTTTGGCGACTTGGGCTTGTGTGCACTCCGGATCATATTTGGCGAAGTGGCGTCAGTTTACCGCAAGTCGTGCTGACCGTGTTGGCTAACAATTGTTCAGCGTTGGAGCGTCATTGCGGAGTAAATCACGTTCGGGCCACAGAATGTACAACTTAAATGTTGCCTGTGAAGTTGTTGCTATGTTTTGCTATGTTTTTTTGATTTTTTGTTTTGTTTTTGGCAAGACGAAGAGATCGATTCATAAAGATAAATATGACGATTTCGATGTGGCTGTTTACATACGTTTACTTAATTTAACTATAAAAGGATATCGATGAAAGCTACATGTGTCTCGTTTTTTCGGCTTTTCGACAGCCGACGATCTGGAAACGACTTACTAGCGCCGCTCAAGCCGTTGTGTCTCTTAATAACCATATTTGTAAGTTCAACATTGTGTTGAGTTATACGCGCATCATCGCACGTTTAGCCGCACGCCGGCCCACACTCAGCATTGAGCGGTTTAGCGTTTCTTGCATAACATTAACCCCTGATTGTCTGTCATGACACGTTCGGTAATTTACGAGATTGCTGCCGCGTCAGCGTGTGTATACGTGTGCGCTGGGCTCTCAAAAGTCATGTGGTAATTGCCGTTTGACATATTGACCGAACTATCGGGGACAGTGATATCAATCGCCGAGCACCTTAAGGTATTTATGTACATATAAATGCATATGACGTGGAAAGACGTAAAGCCTGAGCAATAGGCAAAAAGTTACGAGTGTTGTAAGATAACTACCTGACTTACTTTGATGGCGGTTAAATCGTGTAGATTTGGCGGCACAAATTTAGAGCACAATTTCCGTTTCAAGTCTCAAAGATTTGGTCCTTTCCACGGAGTTTTAATCAAACATTTTTAAATTATATTTACGCCGGTGTACTGCGTCTTTTTTATCCATAACAACTAAGTTCGTATTCGTATTGACACAGTTGTTTCTGATGTAGTCGATTTTTTTAGAAATCCGGGAATTCAAGTACCGAAATCACTTCAATTGCCACATTTACTGATATCAGTGAAAGTGCATGATTTGTTACATTTAATCCTTCCTCATTCATCGTTCGTTCATTTGTTATGATTGCACGAATATTCGCCTTATTAGGTCTCGATGATATTCGTACATATATTGAATATCAAAGGGATGCCTGCAAATGTGGACCTTCGTAGATTGACATAGCAATGATTTATTAAAATCTAGCCAATATAAATTTAATGTACGCTTTGGGCTATGAGGTCATGTGCGCTCGCTTAAGGGCTTTTCGTACATGCAAACACCAGTGAATGAATCGAAATTCAACATTCAACGAACTGAATGCTTTCGGAGTTTTGTGTGGAGACAGTCATGAAAGCAACCTTTTTATGAGCGTTTTGGAAATACGTCTGCTTTTCTCTCATTGCTGCAGTGTGTAAAAAAACGATATTTTCCATGAATACTTAAAAGATGGATCAGGTGGAATTCTTGTCGGGAGAAATTACATTGTTGTATGTTATTGAAATTATAACTGATATGGAAGGGCTCCCATATGAGTGATTTAAGCTAGATTTGCTTTTAGGAGTTTTAAATTTAAACACGTCTCAAACCGGCATTGTAGAAGTGTCGTTTCCAAATCAATTTAAACCGTTTGCACAGATCTTAGTGTGACCATTCAAAGCAGTGCGGCATAGTAACGAGGCTACAACAAGTCTGCTGCAACAAGAAATATACGAGTATGTTGTGCCATTCCTAATTTTTGTCGCAGGCATTCGATATGTCGTTTTGATTGAAATCAAAGCTAGACTCGGACTTACTTATACCTTTAACTCTCGACCTCTAGTGCTGGTGCAAAATGTGAGGGTAGACAGAAAATACCATCAATTAGAAATTGTAGAGTGGCCACTCACTTTTGCTAAACCGTTCAATTTTTATTTGTAGTACCACAAGTAGTTTCAGTCGCAGAATTAAGTTTACTATATGCCCGAGATCAATTGCCGTACGCCTGATGTGTGCCAATTTATACTGAATTTCGTGCTATTGAATCAAAAATACAGCGTGTCCGTCGGGAAGGTAAACTACTTTGTTTTGGCGCCATTTTGGCAGTTCATATTTGGCAGTCGTGAAGTAGAGACGTGGCAAATTTATTATGAAAAAATATTCGGTAAACCAACGTGTTTTAATCGTTAAAACATTTCATCAAAATCAACCATCGATTACTGTGACGATGAGAAAGTTACGTGAAATTTTTGGGAGAAACAACGTGCCAACAAGACGCACTATTTATCGTGTAGTGAATGATTTCGAAGAAAGAGGTTCTGTAGCTAATAGGGTCAAGCATTGACTACAGCATACTACAAGATCGGCTGATAACATTACTGCTGCTCAAGAAAGTGTTCAATACAATCCATCAACCTCAATTCGACGCCGATTTCAGTTTCAAAGATGTAAGGTCCAATGATTCCTTCTGATCAAATTGCACACCAGACTGTCGCTTTTAATGGATGCAAAGGTGACTGATGGCTTGTGCAAAATTGTGGCCAAAGTTGTTCTTTGAAGACCAAGCTCCTGAACACGGCGTAACGGTAACTGTCAATGGGGAGCGATATCGTGATAAGATTG
>JAHXMU010034018.1:0-32366 GCA_019455685.1 Philornis downsi | reverse complement strand
TCATTTCATTTCATTTCATTTCATTTCATTTCATTTCATTTCATTTCGTTTCGTTTCATTTCATTTCATTTCATTTCATTTCATTTAATAATTACATATATAATACAATAAATTAGGACAATCAATAGATCAATAGATTTTCAAGGGCGACCCTTTGAACGGAAAACTTCAATGAAACGTTAAGATATTCGAAAACTTTTTCGAACACTAATAGTGTATATTCGAAGATGTCGGAATTACAATATTTTCATGCACGCCTCGAGTATTTATTCTTTATTGTCGTAAAAATATATCCCGTTTTAATCATATCCATCCAAACGAAGACAGGAGACTGAATCCATGCATAAAAATCTCTTGTAGTCATAGCCAGAATAAGTTTGAAATTAAACAAGTCAATTGGCAATGAGCGATTGGGCATTGGTGAAATTAAATTTATTTTTTCATTAAGCTCTCAAACTGATGAAATGAACCCACAAAGTTGTTTGTGGATTTAAATTGCTTCGACTGCGCCAAATGTAAAAGTTTTAGACGGATTTAAGTGGTTACGCAAAAATAATTCGCAAAAATTACTTTATTAATTAAACTATTAAATTTATGTTTATTATCTAGAAGAGGAAATTTACAACTAAAAAAAATATACGTCTATATTACGACGTCTAAACGTAAATGACAAAAATAGATTCGACGAAAGAATTATTTGATGGAGAATCAAAAATTTGTTAAAGTTTGATGGAGTGGGAAAAAATTATGGATCAAAAATGAAATTTTATTAAACTTTCCGTCCGCTTAGGGGATTGTTTTTAAAATAAAAAAATCAAGAATTGAAAATTTTCTGCCACAAGTCTGAAAACGATTGTTTATATAATTCTAAAATTACGCAATATTTTCAAAATTTGACTTCAGAAATGAAAATATGAGAACTTAGCAATTTTTTTAGTTTTATAATTGTTTAGACCATTATCCTTGAAACAAAACCAAAATTCGAAGAGAAAAACTTTTCCGCGAAGTAAAAAACAAACTTTTTGTATATGAAAATCAAGTCTGTGAAAGAAGAGGCACAAAAACTTAAATATTCCTCAAACCAAAAATTGATTTTTTTAATTAAAAAGAAGAGGGATCAAAGTTCGTCGAATCAGAATAAAAATGATTTTATTATTATTTCAGATTGGTCAAATTCTGCGCAGTTTTATATTTTTAGTATCTGTTTTTGTGTCATTTACACAAATTATAGAGCAGCCATGACTTAAAATATAAAAAAAAACCTTTTTTTTTTGCTAATTCTTATTAAAATATAAAAAAGAAATTGCAAAATTCAAACTGAAATATGTTACAAAAAATGCGGAAATCAGATCCATTCTTAATGGAAGTACAAATAGACAGATTGCCTACAACTATCGCATTTAAAGGTAAATGCTAAAATTATTCACTTGTATGAAGTTTGATCAAAATCAGATCATCTAATACGAATTTGTATTGTGAACAAATTTTGTATCCATCTATATTTTATGTTGGAGGTTTGACCTAACTTTTGCGTACTATAAGAAAAGATTAGAAATGTATCAAGTGGCGTAAAGTCTGATCAAAAATAAATCATTCAATAGAGTGTTATAGTGTGATTATATTTCGAGGTTCATAGATTCATTCGCATGGGCGGCCTATAATTGGTGTTGCCAGATCAAGCAGTTTATTACGAAGTTATAAAGTGGCCAAATGTAGACACCTATAGATCCGTCAGAACACACTAATTCATGCAAATTTTAGTCAACATGCAAGTTTTAGTAATAACATTTCTAGGTCTATTATTCCATTTGTGTGGGAGCTTTGTCCTAGTGGGCTTATATCAATGTTTTTAAATTATGATCCTGCAGGAAAATGTGCAAATTTTGTTTATTTTTACTACGCCGGCTGAGCAAGTGGGCAATTTTATATATTAATAACACCTGAAAATATTTCAAATGAAATGACTGACAAAGAGCGAAAAATGTGCACGTGGTTTTTGCACATTCTGCAGTGAGTGAAAAAAGGTTGGATATGACTGGATCCCTCATCTGTAGAAAAGGAACACAATGTGAAATGTGGCAGGGCAAACGTTTGTTAAAATTAAAATGGAGCAGAAACGAATTCGTGAGATTCTACACTACATCGCAGGTTACTGTATTTACCGTAGCCAACTTAACGATGGCTTTTGTCAGTGCATGTCATAGAGTGACTAAGACGGGCGGTCCTACCACAGCAACGGCAATAACAATTGCCATGCAAAAGCTTGGAAGATGTTAATGAGCCTTTGAAGTCAAATTTGTTGACAACAAGAACAGCGTTTTTTTCTTACTCCGAAATTAGTCAGATCGCATTGGTAAACAAACGCAACTTTGGCGACTTTCAACTATCTGAGTCGCGACACACGAACACGAAAGCTTCGCTTTAAAGAGGAGCGATTTAATGCAAATAGACACATTTAAGCTTAATTTGTTCTGCGATATTTCACGTAGGCCTCTGTGCAAACGGAGCGAGCACGAACGAAACATTATAATCAATTGACATTTTATGCCAATTACAAAATGTTCACCAGCTAGAAAACATGGTGATTTCTGTAAGCTCAGCCTTTGAATTATCATGTTAAATGTGGAAAATAGATCAAACCCCCAACAGCCAGACCGTGGCGCCACGTAATGCCCGGTACACAAAAAATCTCCAAATTGACTTAAATGACTTAACTTTATTCGTTGTTGTAGCTGTGTGTCTTAATGGCTGCTACGTTTCGCCATCCGTCCTTGCGCCCGTCCGTCCGCCTCTCTGTGGCTTTTTGTGTGGGGAAGTTGTCTGTCAGTATGTGTGGCTGTGTTATGCTTGGCTCCGGCCTGAGAGCAGACGCCGTTTTCAATTTCTATGCCCGGGCTAAAGAGCCGAGACTGTCGCCTGGTACGGGTACGAGTGTTATGATGGTGTCACCACTACCGCCAATAGATAAGTGCGTCGATTGAAATCGCTTGTCGGGGATCAAGTGAATTGCACACAAAAAAGATTCCTCCAAAATGCGGCTAATGGGAAATTGTACATTTTATCGCGAATCCATTTATTTGAATTTCATGAAACCTCTGTTCACATTTGCTAAATGCGTTTGGGCGTAAGCGTGTCGTGAATCCTAAGGACTCATTGCTACTGCAAGGGTAGAGGGGCCGAACGTTTTGCAATCGTTGTTGCCGTTTTTATTTAGATAGGCGGGCTTATAAAATACATACATTATTTATCGTCGTCAATGATTAAGTTGCCAATAGAACAACCATCATGTGACATGAGGGAAGGTAAAGTTCAATAATTACGTTCAAGTAGCAACATTATTTTGGCAACAGATCACAGATACGAGTACATGTTATCCTTTGTTACATAGCACGGACAGTTTACATACACAATAAATGGAATATTTTTCTATTTCAACATTCAAGTAAAATAATGTAGTGCCACCAAATTGTTCCATTTGTCTTTATTTAGAAATTTGTATAGTTTTCTTACTCACTGGAATTTGGTGGTAAAGTGACAATAATTGGAATAATAATGTGTGAAAAGTTCATTAAAGCAATTAAAAAACGGCTTCAACAAATAAACAAAACCCACACAAAAATGTAAATATTCAAGAATGTCAGCAGGCATCTTCCGATGTATTTGTAAAGCGGTTTGTAGAGCGTTATGTGTTAGAGCGTTATTCTTGAAATGAATTAACAGTTTCCAGACGAATAAAAAAACAGGTACAACCAATACAGAAATTTCAGGCAGATGAGTTGACTTACATATGTCTTCATCCAAAGTTTTTTTAAGTTGACACTAAACTGTGAGAAACGTTAGAAGGGGCGCGGTAAGGCAATGAGTTCTTTTCAAATAATACTGTGAATTAAATCGACGCAAAAATTCGGCTTTATTGCGGTAAAACATCGCCAAACACTCTACTGAAACATTTTCACGACGCTGTTTTTGCTCTATTGCAAGCGCGGCACCCATCTTGCTCACAGCTTTGTCTGCGATCAATTTACGTTGTATAGCACCTTTTTAAATGATTAACATTTGAGCTAGTTCGCGTGCTTTCAACCGACGGTCATCCAATACGAGTACCACTTTGTGGATTTTCTTAACCGTGTCTGGCGTGGACACTTCAATTAGTCGACCACTACGGTGTACGTCTTGGCAGCTCGTACGGCCTAGTTTAAATACTGCTACCCAACATTTTACAGTCTTTAACAACGGAACAGAATCTGCCAGAGTAGAATCGAGCTCGGCTTTATTATTGGTTGGACTGAGACCTTTCAAAAGGAAATATAGAATTACATAACTGTGCATAATTTTGTCCATGTTTACAAAATTACTGAGATCATTTACTTTTGATGGCTCAAATAAAAATACTAAACAACGTGGCGCATTGAAACTTAAAACATATGTTTTATAAGGATATCACTTTTCACCAAAATAATTTTTATCAAACTATTGACACCATCACCATCATTCACAGATCTAAGTTTTATAAATGCCTAATGTGTGTTCAATTATGTCGAATTTTATGTTCTAATTAATTCTATACGAAGTGTGTTCAAAAAATAAGCTGAATTTTCAAATTTCGCGGGTTACTTACATTCGACTTTCGATTATTATTTTTTTTCATGTTGTCGAAGATACATGTGTTAACGGTTTTATCCATATAGCATGTTTAGTTTGCTTGTGAGAGGCGTAAATAAGACCAATGTTTTGCGTATTTGGCAATTTTCCGCTTTCGAAAAAAATGGATCAGAAAAAAAAGGAATTAATTGCTTAAAAACATTTGAAATGTTTTCAGTGGCATACGGTGAGAGTACTCTGAGTCAAAAAAAATGTTTACAAGTGCTACAAGCTTTTCACAGAAGGTCGAGAAGATGTGAACGAACGACGCTCGCTCTGGACGCCCTAGCACATCGACAACCGATGAAAATGTTAAGAAAGTGAAGAAAATTGTTTTGGAGAATCGTCGAATCACAATTAGAGAAGTTGCTGAGGATGTCGGCATATCGGTTGGCTCATGCCATGCAACCTTTTCAGAAATTTTGGGCATGAAGCGTGTCGCAGCGAAGATCGTTCCAAAATTGCTGAATTTTGACTAAAAACAACGTCGAATGAGCATCGCTCAGGAATTGTTGAATGACGTCAACGACGATCGAGGTATGCTTAAAAGGGTCATAACTGGTGACGAATCATGGGTATATGGTTATGACATCGAAACCAAAGCCAAATCGTCCCAATGGAAGAGAGTCAAGAACAAAAAAGCACACCAAGTTTGATCAAATGTCAAGGTTTTGCTCACTGTTTTCTTCGATTACCATGGCGTTGTACATCAGGAGTTTTTGCCACAAGGTTACCACAAATAAGGAGTATTAGCTTGAAGGGTTGCGCCGTTTGCGTGAAGCAGTATGATAAAAACGCCCGGAATTGTGAAAAAATGCATGGCTTTTGCATCATGATAATGCATCTGCTCACTTATCTTTGCTTGTGGGAGATTATTTGACCAAGAACAACACAGTAATCATGCCTCAGCCACCGTATTCACCAGATTTGTCCGCCCGCGACTTTTTCCTGTTCCCAAGATTGAAGAGACTCACGAAAGAACGGCGTTTTGCGACGATTGAGGAGATAAAAACCGAATCGCCGAACACGCAAAACACTTGTCTCATTTGTGCCTCTCACAAACAAACTAAACATGCTATATGGATAAAATCGTCAATATATCTTCGAGACCAGTGTACCAACATAAAAAAATAATAGTCGAAAGTCGAATGTACGTAGGCCGCAAAATTCGAAAATTCACCTTATTTTTTGAACACACCTCGTATATGGGTTGAATTAGGTATGGGAGTTACCAGAGGGGTCGTGGTTATTCAGTAGATTTTTCAAATTTCACCAAGCGTTATAATGTAATGATATTGACAAAAATTTAAGTAACTGCAGCCTACGATTGGGGTTTGCAAAATTGGGAGCTGGAAAGGGTTTAGCAATGACCACAATTTTTTTCTTGTTCACAGAATCTGTCCGAATTCGGAAAAAGCAAAAAATAAATAGTTCAAGTTGGGTTGGCCAGAGGATTAATAAATCAATACAATGTACAAAATCAAGACTACTGCAGCTTACTAGATGTAAATTACAGGGGGCGGTTTGAATTCCCGAAATTGGCCAATTTACATGCAGTGCCAGAAGGAATGTGGCAATATCTTCGGAACCTATTTTTATAAATACTCAACGTGTATCAAATCTGACTAAATTACCAAGTAAAGGACATGAGTATAAAGGTATATGGGTTGAATTGGTCACATGTATTTGAAGTATCGGAATGGCCGATAAAGAAGTCTTCAGAAAAGCCTCAAGACACTGATTCATAGTTTGACACATATTTCAATTTTTCCCAAATACTACGTTGAAGCAACATTCGCTATGATTGAAATTTAATTGATATATTTAATTTAATTGATATTGGCATGAAAACTTTAAATCACTACTGCTGGTCAAGATCTTCATTTAGTTAAGTCCCTGGAACGAATTTTTGGCGTTATCGTTTTTGAGCTTGTCGAATTTTCGACGTTTCAAATTCTATTTTTTTTTTTTTTTTTGAATTGAAGCTATACCAACAATCAATTCACACATCACACCTGACAACACCTGAACACCGCGAGCATAACTTATGGTTTCCCAAAATATCATGCAATTCATAATGTTTTTACAGTCTTGTAATTTTAATAATTTGTTCATATTTGTACCACAAAAACTGGATTTTTTTTGTCATATTTATTAGGACGTCATCTCGAAGTTTGTTTTGCAAATCCAAAAAATCTGGCAGCCCTGTTTGGTCATTGGGCACAATTGCAAATTACACAACGATCACTTCAAGACTCATCTTACAAATATCTCCAGACCCATTTGGGCTCTAAAAATATTTCTAAAGGCCATTATTATGACTTATTCCAACAATATTATTGACGTAGTAGTATTGCCACGTGTGAAAAATTATTGTTTGCACCATGATTCGAGGCGGTTGTCTCTAACATTAATTTGCGCGTGATTTCGAAACTAATTCCAATTACAAGAACAAAACTTCTTCAATCTCGCGCTTTTCGAACCACACAGACCTCGACGGCTATTGGACTTCCTCTACAAAATATGGCCTTTAATTCCTATGAAGGATATGACCCCATTCCATTTGTGCACAAACAAACAATATTCCCCCAAATACTACATCAGTTACACTGCAAATACACTACTGCGAAAACTGTATGCCCATCACTTCCACTGGATACCCACTCTGTGGCAAATAATCGTATGCACCAAGAGGTCTGGGACGCTTATCAACCATATTCATCCAGTCAACGGTGTCTGGCTATCATGACAAAGACGAATGGAATGGGCACGACTCACAAACGTCAACATATGACCGCGTGGACGGACAAGCGAGCGAATGGGTGAGCATTTAGGTCTTAATGCGAACTAACAACGTCCATAATCACGATGTACTTTGTGAGGATTTTCACCGATTTTGTGGTTGGCGACAACAAAGGCAGTCTGTAATGCCACCACAGTTTCGGAAATCCATGTCAGCACGCAAACACGTCCAACTGAGCCGCTGACGCACGTGACGCCATCGAGTTAATCTGCTCCACGAACACAGCATCTGCTTACACACGCACTCGTGTACTCTAAAAACTCTACTTAATTAATTAAACATTTATTGCACAGCCAGAGAGAGATTACAAATACGAATTAACTGGCAACAATACAAAACAAAAGACATAAGATATGCTTATCATGCGTTGCAAGTATTGGTGGTTGTCATTGGATGTCATGGAGAACGGAACAAAGAACGGAGCCTTGACTGAAAGTGTGACTGGTGTCACAGACGTCTGCTCCGAATTCGCCACAACTGGTAACGGTTGGCAAAACATCGTTTTTTGTTTCAACACCTTTGACTGGCACAGGTGCAGAGGATACAATAAAGGCTCCGTTGGCAAGAGTGACCACAAGTAATGCTCGGATGATCAAACATAAACACATCGCCTGCAACAGCACAGCATGCGGCCGGAGAATAGCGGCGACCACAGAAGAAGTGTGAACGGACGAATTCACATAGTTAGCAACTAACACCGTCACCTCTTATTTTGATAGTAATCAATTTGCACAGCAAAATCAGAAAAGCCGAGTAAATACTCTCGTTTGTAGCTAAATAGGCAATCTCAGTCAATTCCAGCGATAGCATCTTTACGCCGTACGCTGTGTGTGAGCTAGGTAATTCTCAGCAAGTGGCAAGCACGTCATGCCATGGCGGCCACACACACACATGGGGACAGATGGACCCACACTCGAACGTGTTGGTCACACTTAGCTCTGAGGCATCGGTTGGTTGCATGCGAACATTATTCATTAAGATCGCATCTTTGCTAATAATGCTCAACGGATTAGTTTTGCACACAATGGCCCGGGCGCATACAGCGCACATATCGTATATGTTTGCGCTTAACTACGTACTCGTACATGTCTAAAATTACAAAATATGAGAATTTAAACGTTGCACGAATCAAATGCACGGAGGCAATTAAAGTCTTATAAACGTTGCATGTTCGAATATAGATCCTTGCAGTCGTAACGACTGTGAACATGTTGGTTTTAGGTCCTACTAATCTGCAAAGTAGCAGCTGAAACAAGACTTTATTGTTGGGCAGAGAAATATTGACTTCATTACGAGTCATTTACTTAAATATGCGACATTACAATTCGTCAGAATTATCCGAGTTAGCGTCTGCGACTGTATTTTAGCAATGATGACTTCGGTAACTATTAATCGATTATATTTGCGCCTACGGAAAACTACATTCGCCGTGTATTTGCATGTTTTTATCTATGTTCAGAATAGGCTAATGGACAATGGTTTATCACGAAATTTTAACTGCATATTTATGTTGTACAGAAAGAAGTTATTATTATCAGGCCTCCATTGAACAGAAAGTCGTGGCAACGCTTACACGGATAACAATTTTGAACGACTCCATTTAAAGAACTATTAGGGGTATAAGGAAGAGATTTGCTACATACGAGTATACAGTACACCACCTCTTTTTAAAAGCCCTTATGGTGGTATTGTTGTATATGAGTGTAATTTGTCTAAGTATATATTCTAGAAAGATCATCAGAACCGCGCCTAGAACATTCAAGTATGATATATGTAATCTCTTTCCCTCTTTATCTGTGGGTGGGACTTTTCTAGAATTACGTTTACGACAATAAGTTGTGTTTGTTCCTCTCGCTCCCATTGTGTGGTCTATTGCTATCTCCTTTTAACTTGTTATGTATATAAGAACATTCTAGAATTAAGTCAATGATATACAACACTATTCTGTAAATATGTTTGTCTTTGTTGCACTCATTATGTAAATATGTGTTCTCTCTGAAATATTGTAGCATTTTCTAGAATAAGTAATTTTAGTATAAATAGAGCAACTTTGTACGTTTTTGGGAATAAATAAAGTTAACGTTGATGTGGAAATACGCTCCACGATACCAAAGTATGTTGCTACCAATTATGGAATTGTCATATCTCCCATACTACACAATGATTTAAAAGGCTATATCTCATAAACTATTAGAGATAAAAATAAGATTTGTTACATAAGCTATCGCCATACATGAAATACGTCATAGGAAAAGTAGTCATAGCGATGGCAGTTTGTATTATAAAAAATTATATAGGAACTATAATAATAGAACGAAATTCAAAAAACTTTTATAATAACATTAAATTGAACGAATCAGATTACATGCGGAAGAGATTGAGCAAATAGTCGTGTAGTTGTCCATTTAATCCAGGCTCTGTTTTAGATATGTTGTTGATTCTTACACCATTACATAAGATATTTTTATCCTTCCTTATTGATGGCGCAAATAAGTATATATACACTGAGTTATTACGTAATTTTAAAGAACCCGCAATTTTAACAAATTTGTGTACTCACTGAAAGCGTAACATTGTTAACTGTTTCATATTCGAGCACTTCGTATTAACGAATCCAGATTCTGAAATGTTCTTCGAAAATATTAGACTATAAACAGATTTATAAAATAGTCTTTAGTCGATAAAGATTGTAAGTGCGACAAATTCCGATTAGTAGTACTATGCTATGCTAAATGGACACTCCTTACATCGAAGTGTCCAAAAATTAGTTTCCCGAAGAAAGTGGTGGGCAACGATTAAAACTTTACAACGTTTGACTACCCATATCACCCTTCCACAACACTTTTTTCATAAACTAGACGTGATTACTATTGCAAGATTTGTAAAAATAGGTTGTAAAGTGAAACACACTTTTGGCGATTTGTCGAAAATATAGCGCATTTCGCCGAATTGCACTCCACGATTATTATCGCTTTAGAAAAACCTATAACCTTAAAACTACCTACATTGATATTAATGAGATACGGAAAATAATCCAACTCAACCGTGACATATTTTCAAAATATTATTTTAATTCTCACTTATTACTTACTTTCAGTAGTTTAAATAAAAAAAAAACATCATCGGACCCCTTCACCATTGAAACCGTAATCAATTTGGAAAGGGGTAACGTTTTTCAAGCGTTGTTAAGGAAGAACAGAATTAAAAATTGCAGTCTTTTGGAACAATTCAGTTTTTTTAAAACACTGAATTTATAATTTCTGAAAACCAAAAAATGTTTAAACAATTCAGTAAAATTTGCCACACTTCGGATAATTGTATTTGTTCTCTGTTGTGCCTTAATTACTATAATTGGCATACAAAATCGAATGCCTACGTCACACGTAACTGATTTCCCAAATACGATTTCAATTATTGAGCAGAGTTTTTCTGCAACGGGCGCTAAGTTGTTGTAAATTCTGAACTGCCTTCTCACGCAAAAATAACATAAACATAAACACTAATCTCTGGTCATACGCATCACACTTACACACACGAATGTACCCAATACTCGCACATTTGTTTTATCTCATTGCCGCTTCTTCTGCATTGTTTTTGCCATTTCTTCTTTATGCAAACCTTCTTCAATGATTTACAATTTGTTTAATTTTTCCCGATTTTGCAGGTGTTTAAACACTTTTTTGCCTATAATTTTTGAACAAACAGAAACTGTAAATTGTGGAAAATGTTTTTCTGCAAAATCTAGACCGAAAACCCGACTATCACGAATGATTTTATAAAAGAACACAACTTATCGCCAGCGCAGCCTATTTAATTGACCACAAAGCTAATGAATTTGAAGATTTCGATTGTAGGAAGAATGTGAGGGACAGACAGTGAGTATAACAGATTGACAGAAGTCAATGAAGTGTTTAACGGGATTTCGGAAATTTCCGGAATATTTAAAACATCACTTGCCTTGACAGTTAGGGTTAAAGCTGAGCATATGTGAAAACTTTTTAGTTGTACGTATTCTTATGGGATTGTATATGTATACATACTCGTATAGTTTTTTCTTCAAATCATCATGCTCAGGAGTAACGCAAATTTTGCAGAATTTAAACAATTCTGTGCATTAAATAACTGATTTGTTGATCAAATTTTGGTAAAATTAATTCGAAAATTTGTTTAATATGAAAAGGGAAAGGAGACATACACAACAGGCTTACTTATACACAACAGATTTCAGGTAGTATAAAACGCGGACAGAATGCGAAGGATCAAGAATAATATTTAACACAACATATTTCCATATTGAAGACTTATTAAATCAACAAAAAACTTGCAGCGGGGAGGCGTTTAATTTGGCAAAGTACATGGAATGAATTAGCGAAAGTTTAAATACTTTATTTTTAATTGAATCCTTTGCCATCAGCGAAAGTTGACAAATCTCATTACACACTTAATCCGCGGAAATGCAATCGAACTGTGAGAACGAAAGATAGATTATCTAATTTAATATAATTTTCTAAAACACGGTTTAAGTGAATTAGAAAACCCCTATATAGTGGTGAAGAAATTTGGGTTTATATAGTATTTGGAAGAAAATAGAAATCATTTGTGTAGTCTATTAAATGCAATCCTTTGTCTGTAATTTTATCAATAAGATAACTTATGCACTTTTTTATTGTGGCACAATGCGTCATTTTTGCCACATTTAATCGTTTCTTGGCTACGTGGCCCATTCCATGATATTTTTGTGCTTTAAGCGGAGGAGAAATTGAGATAAATTTAGCACTATTTCTTGAAAATTTGATAACATTTCCACATTAAATATTTACCAACTTTCGGAAAGACATAGATGAGAATCAAGGACTTCACCGCACTGCTCGCTGATAAGACATCAAACTCTGTAAAACAGCCAGTAAGATAATTCAGACACAATTTGGCATGAAAAACACTAAGAGCACTCGGAACAAATTTTATCAGTTAGTCATGACACGCTCACCCAGGAAAGCTTAAGATCACGTTTCAAATGAAAGGTCTGATGTTTATTATTTTTTTTTTGCTTTTACTTTTTTATATGTAAACTAGCTGACCCGGCAAACGTTGCTTTGCCTTCAAATTTTATTTTTATTGGAAATGTTTCATGCTAATCGGTCTATTATAATAAGAAAGGCCATGGATATTTAATTTATGGTTTGTATGGGAGGTACCACGCCCCATTGTCCAATCCCGCCCATATTTGCAGTAACACTTAAGATATGTGCACCAAACCGATGCACCAAATTTTGTTCAAATACCGTCAACAGGAGCAGAAATATTGGATATTTAATTTATGGTTTGTATGGAAGGTACCACGCCCCATTGTCCAATCCCGCCCATATTTGCAGTAGCACTTAAGATATGTACACCAAACCGATGTACCAAATTTTGTTCAAATACCGTAAACAGGAGCAGAAATATTGGATATTTAATTTATGGTTTGTATAGGAGGTACCACGCCCCATTGTCCAATTGGACCGAATTGTAAATCTAAACCATCCCGGGCACCACCCAGACGCATATACAAAAATTTATGCAAAGCGGTCCAGCCGTTTAGGAGGAGTTCACTGACAACGCCCGTACAGTAGAATTATATATATAAAGATATTGTTTATTGCCAAAATTTTGGCACTTTTAGGCCGTAAACACCAAAATTCTGTAAAATTTGTGTTTATCTGTTATATTAATTAACTTCTGTTGGTCTGTTATACTCACTCTTTTTCTCTCCCACTCTTCCTACAATTTGGCCAATTCATTAGTTCGTGCTTTACCATCCAACAAATAGGACGTGCAGACGATTTGCTGTCATGTTCTTTTTCTAATTCTACTGCGATATTCGGGGTTTCGCTCTAGAATTTGCAGAAAAAGCTTCCAACGGTCTACAGTTTCGGTTTGTCTAAAAATTATTGGCAGCAAATTGTGCAAAAGCTAAGTAAATCGTACTTTAAATTTCTGAAAAATGAAACAATTTTCATGACGCTGGCGAAAGGTGGCATAGAAAAGCAGTGTCAAAAACAAAGCGGAAAAAGAAAACAAACAGAAGTGCGAGTAATGTGTGGTACGTGTACGTGTGTGTGTGAGTGCGTGTGTGGACGTCTGATGCGATTGCTTGGAGATTGGCGTTTAGTGTTTTGCGCTGAGACCGGTACCAGCTTACGTCTCAACATGAAAACATAATTGAGAACAATAATTCTTGCTGCACCGATTAAAGATGTAAGTATGACATATTTCGCATTGAAACGATTGACTGATGAATTATGATATCGATCAATCTTAATGACCGATTAACCGATAAATCGCACATCCCTAATTTTGAACAACGTTTAGAAATTGTATTGTTGGTATTTTAAATTTAGATAAGATGGATAAAAGTAATCATGGCAACACAAACAACAAATGCAATTTAAAATCATTGCTTATATTCAATGTGAAGTGGGCGAGGAGGCCTTGGGGGTTTGAATAAATGTCAAATATGGACGCTTATAATTCAATGCTAAAATTTCGAAAAATACTTAGACGATATAACGAAAGCAATAAATAAATAATTTTTTTTTTCAATGAATGAACCAGAATAAATTGTATTCACTGATTGGACTTCTTAATACAATGTATCTAAATCTTAAGCCAGTTAAGATAATCGTTTTACTCTTTCAAAATTGTCATAACTGTGTTATTCTACGATCGCTACATAAATTGGACTCAAATCATACTTGTTTATTTGTACATAGACATTTGTTTAAATTCGTATCTTCATTATAAGCCATTACAGCCATTTCATATGGCGGTTCCGCAGCGGTATTATCCACTTTTGGATTTCAAAATCCTTCAAAGAGGTTCGATTGAGGCACTTTGTTGTCTACAAACCAAGTAGAATATTGATATTGTAATATTGATATTATAACCAAAAATAGTTCCTACCATTATGAATTAATAATTTATTGAGACATTTGATACAATCCGAAAGTTAATTACTATACGCTTTTCTCTTTTTTCCGTCATATTCATTTTAGCACGATGTGTGTCGATACCTGTGAAAAGCACATAACGCAATCCCTTGAAGAGTTGTAGTTCACTTTTTCCATTACTTTTAGTACATTTTAGTGGGGTTTTCGTAAAAAATCAAGCATTTGGAAAACAGTAAAATGTATTGAAATCCTTGCTGTTTTGTACCAAAAACATTATAATTAGGACAAGTTTTGCACTGCAATCGCCATGACAAGTAATTAGATTTTTAAAACATTCTCTATTATTAATCTAAACTAGTTTAGAAATTACAAGCAGCTGAATTAACTTACGAATGTACCGATCAATTATGGCTTTGGAAAATGTTTATGACAATTTCAGTCAATTTGAATGCTTGGGAATATTGCCAAATTTTCAAAATTTGACCAAATATATTTGTAAAACTAATTCTCAAGATTTTGGTGCGCTAATTTTTGATCTAATAAGAAAATAAGGTAGAAAAACTATGCCTCCACATATGGTCATTCGTAGGGGAGCCTACAAAAAAAGGTGTAACAAACTGATGAAACTTTCTACTACATTTAAGAAAAAAAATGTCATAAAAATGCTGATAATTATGGATTTCTGGAAGAATTCAATTCAGAAACTCCTTTGAAAAGCTAAAATGTTCTCCTTTATTCTTGTTTTGTTTTTGAAATATATGTTGTCTGATTGTAAAATGCAAACAAAATTACAAACAGATATATATAATATGTACAATCCAAAGTTTATAATAATATAACATGCCCAAAAGCTATTGCGTGCCTCACCGGTTCCAAACGCACATGGTTCCAAACAGTTCAGATATAAAAGACTTCAGTCATATTAAAAGTAGCATTAAAATTGGGGATGAGAACTTGTGCTAAAATTAGGAAGGTTCGACATCAACTCAGGAATTTTTCATATTTCCACTTCGACTTTCAACTTTGAAAAAATAGCAGATATACGTTTTCTTTAACCTTACACTGTTCGCAGAATTAGAAATATAATTAGAGCACTTTGTCGTCTGCTATGTAGCCTGAACCCCCAACTCCATAATATTCAAGTGTTTGGCAATGAAATAAATCACGATACAAACAAACTTTGTTGTGTTGTTTCCCTTCACATAAAATGCATCGCATATCGTAAATATCGAGTGATAAAATTGGTACTGTCGTTCCTTACATCAAATTGTCCCTCGTCCGTGTCGCCACATATATTCTAAATAAAAAGAAAGAACTAGGCTTGCGAACAGTCGCAAATAGTTGAAAATGCTAATAAAGAGCGAAAGTAAGCAAAAATCAAGCGATGTTATTCGTCATTTAATATTATGAAAGCATTACAGTAGAGATCTACTCGTATAGCCAACATGTCGAGTTTTGGGTTTTATCTAATATGTATTTATGTATAAGAAAAGCCGATTTTCGACTATTCGACTTTGTAAAATTTATAAAAAGTCGATTTTTAGACTTTTTGATTTTTTTAATATATGAAAAGTCCGACTAAGATCGAATTTTCGACATTTTCAAATAAAAGCACAGCAAAATTTTCGAGGTTTTTTTTTTTCAAAATGTGGTTTGGTGTTGTATTTTTAATTAAAACTAATGCTTAATAGAGCAACTGCTAAAAAAAAAATTATTTAAAAAAAAAAAATGTTTCAGAAGGGACTGAAGAAGGAATAATGAATAAAGCCCTTTTAGCGATTTTCCGAACATACAAATATTAATTTTTTATAAACTGTCAAAAAATAATTGTACTATTGTCAGCTTTTCCACTTGCAGTAGGATTGAATGTGGACAGAGAAAACGATATACAAAAATACAATTTCAGTGCGATTGTGAAGAGGTTTAAATTTGCTATTCGCGTATTTTCAAATTAAATGTAGTTCTGCAGTAACTATTTATAGAATTGTTAAACCTTCAACCCAAATGGGTTATTTGATCCATCCATCCTGGTACTCTTCAAATTAACGAATTTCCCGAATACTGTCCATTTTCCGCAATTTTTAACAGTGTCGTTGCACATTACTTGTGCTTTCGTCCGTAATATTGCTTTACAAATCATGATGGAATTCTAGGAAATTCAACCTCTAACTACATCCTATCTGATACTTTCCACACAAACGAGCAACTAACTTATTTATTCTTAGATTTATATATTTTTTTAGTTCCATTAAAGTCAACCAAATTGAGCGAACATCAAGCTAAAGCTAGTTTAGGAATGAGAACAGATTTCTTTTCCACGCCATTTAGGAATCTTCTATATAAATTGACCGATTTGCAGAATTCAATTCAAATTTCAAATTCAAATTTTTCCTCTAACTTTTCCAATTAAAAATTGCAAATTTGTCCACAATAATTAACTGTGACTTTTTAGGATCTCTCTTAGAAAATGGCCGGTTTAGCAAAATTCAATATTCCAATATTCAATATTCCTGTATGCAAGTTTCAATAGGTTATAATTATGTTTCATTATTGTGAACTAAGTCTGTGAGTTATTGAGCATAGAGTAACATTTAAAGAGACTGCGACTGATATTTGATTTCGCCAAGTTGAAATGGAAATGTTGTAGTTCGGTTTTAAAATTTGACGTCTTGCCGCGGAAGCAGAACAAAAACAACAAAAAAGCATTTAAAAGTTTAAAACAAAAATCGAATTTGACATCACAAAAATCTTCACAATACAAGTTTTCGCAGTACAAAAGTCGATTTCGGCTTTTCTAATTTTTTCTACAAAAAGCCAATTAGTCGATGAATCGAAATTGGATCCCTACGTTACATACTCGTGTATGGGACCTTGATGGGACATATCTTGCCAAATAGTTGCAAATGTTCAAGATGGCATAAATAAACAATAAAAATATAAAATAAATTTAGCTTACGAAGAGATTTTTAACACTTCTATTGAAGAAACTATGAGTTGATCAATTTGTTTGGGAGCAACCAGAAGACACGAGCCAGGTTCGACCATTTTCAGACGTGGACATGATTTGCAAATGCTATGCATGAATATTTAAACAAATAGCGAGAATTTAGGCAAAGGAGTATAACTTCATTGGAGCGTTTATATCAAACTACCTTCTTTCCATCACTTGGTAATAGAAAATTAGCGTTTTAAATAAAACATGTATTGAAAGTTTCATTGCTATGTTATTTACTTATTGATGTCAGAAAGTGATCGATTGCTTTAAATGTCATGTTTCTGACTGACCCTATGACTTGAATAATGACACTATTTTAGTGTTTAATTCCGCTTCGTCTTCTCTTTTTTCACCAAATATCCTGGTTCTGACTGTATTCGAGTGCCGAGGATGGCGGTACACTGAAATAGTCTAAATTGACGTCTACGTTGGATTCTGCCTTCAATATTTCGAAGAATTCGATTTTCAACAAAAAACAAAACTAACGAACATAGCGTTTCTAGTGCTCAATTTTAATCCATTTTTGTAATGGAACTTGAGAGTCAGAGTAGATGTCCCCACTAACTCGTCCATGGGATGTCCCACTTTGTTTTTAATGCTGCTTCAATCGAATGTAAACAAATTTATTTTAGGAGTATTTAGTCCATTTTATAGAAAATGACAATGTTCGTGGGCCATAAACAACCAATGCGCTTTTTGACATCAGCTCAAAGGACTTCTATTGAACGATCTGATTAATCGTTACATATCTGTGGGAGCGCCAATGTGTGTATGTGTGCGTGCAAGTGTGCAAATATTAAGGGCACCAGTGGCAATTCAGCGTAATTTCAACGTACCCCCTGTTTCTGTTGGCATTTGTTGGCGAAAGTCGGTGAGTGCGGTGGCCAGATTGTGTAATAAAGTGATTTCCAATGCTCTGAACCAACCCATTGTTTGCAGAGATTTCTTTCGGTCATGCCATTTATGGAGTGCGGGTGTTTATTGTATTTCACATACCGCCGAAGTAATTGCCCGCCCGAACAGAGAGTATTATTGGCATTTCCCTTGCAGTTAATCAATTTGGGCAATTATGAAAATGTCGGTGCATTGCGAGTGGTATATGGATTACATTTCTGCCCATGAGTCAAACAAAATGTGGCGGCCAAGTTAAGTCATTATAACGAAGCCAATTAAGGGCATTTGCTCCAGGAGCCATGTAGTTACGCGTCCGTCGTAAACCTCTTACAGTACCCTTGGAAGATGAACTGCGAAGAAATCTGTATATGAGCTGACATGAACGTATGGCATATTAGCATAAAAATGTAATTCCTCATCTTCTCACCAGTCAACGGTGGGTATGACTTCACATTTCCGAGCAGTTGTGTGTAGCGTTGCTCGTTATATTGCAATAAGTTAGCCCAATGAACGCCTGACCACAAGAGTGGTATGCCAGGCATAAATTGTGGTTATTTGAACGGCCGAGAACCGCTACTTTCTCCCGGCAAAGTTGTTAAACAGTGGCTGGTCTCGGCAGCCTTAGTTCCGCACGGACAGACGTGCTACAGGTATTGTGCTATTGACAGGCATCGATGTGGTTCATATTGAATGCTCTAAGTCTGCAATACTGGCTGCTCAAAAAACGATCTGGATGTGACGCGGGACTGGCCGAACAATTGAGGCAGTTGGTGCTGCTTGCCAGTTTGGACAGCAGCTCATGAATAATGCCAACGCACTCCTACATCTCAGCGACGGCTCGTTGGTGGTTCGGTTGGGCTTCTGGTACATTTGTCATGTCATCTCAGGTAAACGTTTGGCAATTGTGCCTCATAGTTACAGTCGTATGACGCTTAACAGACATGATGACGTTTGTGATATCTAGATGCGATACGATACTGTCCAAGGCACAGTACACATGCACGCATTCATTGTCTTGTCTGCTGGTGATGAGGAGGGGATATAGAGGTGCCTGCTGGATGGATGCGTCCATTTTGTAGGTGCACACCAATGTGGGTCATCTTTGATCACTCTTGTCGCACGGCATTTTTGCTTTTATTTTACTGCTACATCGCTTCCTTTATTTTGCGTGCGGATTGTGCGAAGAGTAACATTTTGTTGGTATGATTTGTGGCAGCAACAAACTGACGATGACAAACCGCAGCAAAGAAATAGGAACACTGCCTCCGGAGGCAGTGATGATGAAGAAGACGATGATGATGATCTCACGCGTATTGTACATTTACCCATAAAATTCTCACGTTCATTTAAGATAGTCTCGTTCACAGCCATTTCAGCGAATAATGGGTCGATTTCACATGAGTAAAATTGAATTTAAATGAGAAAATCAACCTTTTTCCAATCTTTTGATAATCAATCAGTCACAACAGTGTCCTTTCTTCACCTGAACTTTTACAGAACACTGGGAAGAGGAAACGTGATTTGAATTTCCTGCACTGGGCTGGATATCACAAGCGGTTCATGCGCCAGTGGTGACAGATAATTTATATTACAAACTAAGCATGACCAGTTACATCAGGTAAATGGGATAATGGAGAAAGTCTTTTGGTGGCATTGGGACACGTATCGTATCGACACGATCGTATGTGCGTTAATGAATTGATTTTATAATTCGGGGTGTGTAAGGACGTCAACACAATTTCGATGGTCACTCTAAATTGGTTAGTGCTCTGGCTTTTAGCGAGTTCCGTTTCATTGAGATAAATGGAGATGTCTGTAAGCTCGTTAAATGTGAGAAACTCTTCACTATTACTCACTTAAAACATCCAATAAGAATTCGTTTTTTGTATCAAATTTGCAATGCAAAAAAAAAAAAAAAAAAAAAATGTGAAATATTAACTGAAATATGTTTTTAGTATTTTTTAACAATCATGCCCACAATTATTAATGAGTTTGAATGATATTATTAGAAACAGTGTCTTCAGTCAATGTTATACCTTTAATTGTTATACCTATATAAAATTAAGATTATGAAAATTATGTTTTTTTGTGCATTAAACTCATGTGATGTGCACATCAAATAGACTTATAAGTTTTCTTTTTTTCTGATTGTGTCTATCCTGGCACAGTAGTAGTCGACCATTTTGCAAAAACTAAATTTTTGCGAATGTGTTTTAACTTAACAACAATAAATTAAAAGCCAACGATGAATTAAAAAGCAATTTGCAATTTATTCTTTTTTCCAGAAGGCTCTGACTTTTTATTTTAAGACACAATAGGTCATAACATACGAGGACGGTCCCAAAACTAGTCGACCTGACGTATAAATGGCACCAGCAGTTAAAAAAGAGTTACGTTGGTGAAAAGTGGCAACTTTATATAACATATGTTTTAAGTTTTGAGGCGGCACATTGTTTAGTATTTTTATTTAAGCTTTCAAAAATAAGCGATCTCAGGGAATTTGGTCAATTGATCACCATTATGTAATTCAATATTTCCATTTCAAAGGTTTCAATCCAACCAACATTAAAGCCGAGCTAGATTATACTCTGGGCGAGTCTTTTCCTTCGTTTACGGCTGTAAAGTATAGAGTAGCCGAGCTTAAACGAGGCCGTATGAGCTGCCAAGACGAACACAGTAATGGTCAACCAATTGAGCTGTCCATTCCAGACATGGTTAAGAAAATCCTCAAAATGGTTTTGGATGATCGTCGGCAGAAGGTACGTGAGCTAGTTGAAATAAAAGGCATTTCAAAAAGTGCTATACATCGTATATGTATATATAGAGCAAGAACAGCCTCGTGAAGAAGTTTCAGTAGAATGTTTGTCGATGTTTCACCGCAATAAAGCCGAATTTTTGCGTTGATTTGTAAGTATGGATGAGCATGGGCCCAGCACTTTAAACCTGAGATAAAGGGTAGATCAAAGTAGTGAACTGGAATGGGAGTATCGTGTTAAACGAAGGCGGAGACGGTTCCATGTGCAGACAAGGACATGGCCAACATTACCAACAATGAACAGGTGGAGTCTGCGGTTGATGTCTATTTTAAGGAGTTTGACAGTTCTTACTGTAAACAGGTTATAGAAGCTGTTAAAATATCGCTGATTACGTTGGATAATAAAGAAACTTTTTCTCAGCTTTTTTGTGTCTTCTTTGTTAGTTCAGCTGGTTTTCCTCGTCCTCGTCCTTGTGTATCGCATACTACTGTTCATTTGTCCACGTCTTTAAAACACAAATTGAAAAAAATATCAGTTTTTCATCCACTTTTGATAAATAATGAAAAGTAGTAAAAAATACAAAAAACCGAAAAATAAGCTTATCGTTATTGATACGCCTTCTAGAAAAATTTGAAGTATTGACAGATAAATTTACTGGAATTTGTATTACTGGATATTGTATTTATAGTTCTCTATATAGAAGCATACACGGCGCACAGTTGTGGTCGAAGCTAAATTACCCTTTTGGGACAAATATTCACAATCCCTACACTATTCTAAAAATACAGAGACCATTAAAAATCATAAAAATTAAAATAAGCGTTTGTAATATGTTAAGCAAACTGCTTACCAAAAATCCGCCATTGCATATAAAACTTAAAGTGTTAAAACATTTTGAAAAAAATTGAGTAGCGAAAGTAGATTGTTTTCTTATTTAAACTCGTTTTATAAAGATGTTTCAACTGGAAAACAAAAAGTGCACTCTGGACAGGCATTCACATGAAAACTATAACAAACGATAAATAATTTGACAAATTGTTACCAATTGAACATGTAGAAGACAAAGAATGCAAATGTCACAAGTAATTTTAAGGCAAAAATCATTAAAAAAAAACTCTTGCGTAATTCCCATCTTCTTATAATTTTCCGGGTTTCCATTACTAATTTAGACTAAGCGCCACCTTTATTACGCGGCACAACTATATTCGTACGCATCATGATTCAATATAGGAAATGTAGCAGAAATTGCAAGTTCTGCTACCTTCACTGAAATTGGATTATTTATAAACTAATTTTCTCTATCAGCCAACACCTCAAAGTTTTCTGCAAGCTATATTATATATAATACATATATTTTCAGATTTAGTTCTTTATAACTATTTTTCGGAATGTGAAAATATAGACAAAAGTCTTATACATTCCCAATTTATGCTCCAAATTTGTCCTGTGATAAATAATGAAAGCTTTCTGCTACAAGATATGGGAGAAAAACTATAAAACTTCTAAGACGGGGTTTAAATTATTTAATAATAATTGGTGTGATAGATATTTACTTAATGTGTTTTCTTATTCTCGTAGCAGAAAATAGGCAAATTGCAAAAGCAAAAACTAGAATTGGGTGTAAAGTGCAAAAAAAAAAACAAAGTATTATTTTGGTAAAGTCATAAAAACTTGCAATACGATGTACTCGTACGTAAAATTAAATTAAAATTATGTAAAAATTAAACCAACATGCAGAATTTAGCAAAAATTATTGTAATCCTTTTTCAATGTTTTCTTTTTTTTCTAATTGGGAAAGGGGTTCTAATCAAAGATGATCTCACATATTGCGGCTTCTACATTATGTACAACGATTTTCGTATTCACAATCGGGCAGGAGTGTGACGGAAATCTCCGAGTTTTCAAAACGAAATTGCAACTCCAATACCATTGCAAACAGTTGTTCGTAAATCCGCTCCTCCTACATCATTTCTCCGATTAGCAGAGGAACACGAGTTTAGTTGATATAAAAAAGATTTCAGATATACATTTTGTACGTGTTTGCAAAATATATGAGCACCTTGCGTGCGTCTTGGTTCCGGCCTCCTTTATCTTTACTATAAATACTTCTCATTGTGATTTGATAAAAATGAGTTAGATCGTCAAGTCAAAGTTGCCATAAATCGAGATGCCTCGATTAGTGAAGCGTGCTCACACGTAACGTATTAATCGTTAGTGCATCCGCTGATGTTTCCACTAAAACATTTAGCGCACAGTCGCTTATCAACCTAATTCCGCTGTTCAAACAAATAATCCCTACTGGGTGGTTCGTGTGTGTTGTCTATGTGTCACGGGTAGAAATATTTCATTTCCAACAAATCGCAGTCGTCGCAGTTTTTGCATATTAATAGCAAAACTCATTTTCGCATTCATTATCAGACAATCGTCCCATCGCTCGTAATGTCATACACTGCGCGGAGGCCTCCCATAAACTATATGTAATGGACCTGCAGCTAATAGGCACAGCCATTAGTTGCAACTAGCAGAGAATTGAAACAGCGTAAGCTAGCCGACATCAAAAGAATGCCACCCATCTTTTTGCTACACACAAGAGCGCTCTACAGGGAAGGCAATCGGGCGACCGTGGGCAAAGCGGAAAAGGACCGCAATAACAATACCTATGAATGGAAAAGCAATTACACACGAGCCTTTAGTGCTGTACAGTGAGTCCAATGTCTCTCCGCCCAATTGGCCCAAGTAAAACGTTTGTCATGGGCGCTCATTTGTCTTTCCTGGAGCTGACAATGGAAGACTCGATAAGAATAAAAACAACAGAAGCTGAGGAGCGATGTAATCGGCATTTATTGCATTTTATAGCCCTTGTCATTTTATTAGAGGGGCAGCTAAATTGCAATCGCAATTGCTGCTTTTGCTTTACTGCCACTAGATTGCAGTATTATGAGTTTCCACCCTCCCTCAATCCCACTTGAAATGTGGATTACAATTGTTGATTTTTCCAAAGACGCCAAACTAACTTAATGCATTCGCATGAAAATGGGGGCATTTGTGTCTGTAAACATTTGTATTTCATCTGGGATAAGTAGCTGACACGTATTAAATAACACAGCTAAAACTTGCACCAAATTGCAGACAAACTCTCGACGAAACTGGAGTAAAATTTCACATGTGAAAATTGATTTACCCAAGTGCTCTATTAGGCCAATGGACAAGGTTTTTGAAAATTAGTTCAATTGTTATTTTCCGCATACACATCCTTGGTAATCCTTAATTAGCTTCATTGGGATCGCCATCACTGTGCCGTCCCTTCTAGTGTTAAGCCCAACATTTTAAATGAGCACAACAATTGAGAGTTTAGAGTAATACATTTTCTAGTGACTTAATCGTATGTCTAAAACAATACAAATTATTAAAGACCAGAAGAAGATATGATTTGACAATGGTCTGATTCAGGCAACAGACGACTAGATAAGGATGAAAGTGGTGCATCATAATAATCCTTAGATAATAACGTTGTAAATCATATGAAGATGCTTATAATAATACAATAATGACAATACGAGTATTATTGTCTCGGATACAAATTGATGTGTTTACATTTAGCAACAATTTTATTCTCTCATGAAGGCAAGTTTTCATGCAATTCTGTAAAGCTTTTTTGTTCGACGGCCAATTGAAAGCGAATAATTTTTTTTTTTTTTTTGCAATAAATAATAAAATAGCGGTGAAGTAAGCAGTTTTATATCACTCGCCATAGGATGGCGGGTCATTCCTTAATTAAATTAATTTTTCTTTATTCCTTTGGAATTTACTTTTATTCATTATTTTTTATTTTATTAATTTCTAATAAATCTATTTCATAACTTTTAAAAATAACAGAATTTAAACTGTGTAATTTTCGCTGAAATTCTGCCATAAAAGGCCTGTAGTGCCTTGGTAGAAACACTCATCAGCCACGCTGTGTAATGTAGGTTGGACATCAAGTAATTGTTTTTGTAATATCCTTCACAGGATAGGTTGTACTAAATTTGTCAGTCTATTTGTAGCAATTAAAAAATCTAACATGAGGCCCCATAAAATATATATATTCTTGATCATCAAAAGAAATTTAAGACGATTTAAACATGTATTTTGAGAGTTCGATAGACGTCGAATCGTTTGGTCTCTAGGAGGCTGCAAGTTGGCTTGAAAATATCTCATAGATAAGTTGAGTTTGAAAAAAATGGTATTTTGTCCACAATTTTAGCACTTATTTGTTAATTAAATGAAATGTATGGAGATATTCGTAATGCGTAGATATTGGAAAGAAACATCTCAATTCGTATAGATTTTTACCACCCAATGGGATCGTGGCAATTCAACAAAATACCACAAACTGACAATTTTCATTGAAAATTGTTTCACTATGTATGAGAAGAGGGTGACATGCCCACTTATGTTGCGATGGGTCAAAACTAGGTTCTCTACACCATATGTCTATCGCAGGCGTCACAAATCTATTAAGGACGAATAACGTGCATTCTTAGTACTGTTTCAATTTATTTATTCAATAACTAAAATTGAAATCGTAGACACAGTGAACTTGTTTTGACAGATGCGATAAAGACCCGATCCAGTTTAAGACTCACAAGTAACAAACCTTTTTGGGAAAGTGCTATTTTTTGCATTTTGGTTGGATGTGGTTGTTGTCTCAACTCGTCTCCTTCTTAGGGTCCGCTCAATCAGTGGGTTATTGAAATACATTAAAAAATTAGATTTTTACTGGAAAACCAGAGAATTATCAATGCCATACGGTTAAGAGGCCGACTATATGGCCACGGCTACTCATATTAACTATGATTTGGTACTTTGCATACGAGGATCTAGACTGGAAGTTGCAACAAAGAGGTGCGACCAGGAAAACTATTTTGAAATTTGTTTTTATCATTTAATCGTTGATTCAAAGCAATATTCCAATATTCCAGCAATTGATAACTGACAGACTCGAAAAGAAACCATCCAGAATTTATATATATTTTTTTGTCGATATAAAAACTCAAAAACAAAAAAATTATTATTTTTCATAAAAAAAACAATATAAGTCTGCATATTTGGTACGTTACGTAATATCATATCTACATATATTATGCTGTGGCCATGATACAATCCATGGTGGGGAGGATATACGAACTTTAGACACCTATTCAACTTTGTGTTTATCCGCTTGCTTTATTTTTATTCTTATATATCTTGCGACCGAGTCGGTTATTTTTTATGGTCTATCTTTAAAAAACAACACATTTACTAAATATATGAAAACAAATTTGCCAATAAAAATGCCCTAAAAGCGCCCGCTGCTAATAATTAATATTTCCTATGTTTACTATTAGGTCTGACTATAAATTGATCTGGCTGTCGCTTAAATAATGGGTGGACAGAATCAGTAGTTTATCACATCAACCATTGCATCGACGTTCACTCTCGTCGAATCATCATCACGAATAACTATTGCGAACTTCAATATTTGTCCTTAGCAATGATTAGCTGTTCTCAGCTATTTAGTACAGGAACATTTTTCATTATCCGCACATCATATGTCATGTCCACATCTGCATATGGAAATATTAGCTTTTTGCGGCAAACTTTTCTGTAGGAACGATCAATTGGATCGATTAGAAAATATATACAAAAAGATCAGTCATAATTAAGTTCTTCCACATCCATTTTTGGGATGTAAATTGAATTTGTTATAAAACAAATTGTTTATTTCAAGTTTCAAGTTCAATTACTTTGAATTGAAAATCTTCATGACTATTGTAGTGGATACCTGTGGAGGAGTAGGATCCCATCATATAGTGACCGCCGCTACACAGAAAATTGTTTCAGTAGAAGCAAGTCAAACATTTTGATTGAGTTTTTTTTGACCGCTGGTCACAAAAGCGTGGGTTAATGCCAAGATTAAGTCACCTATTCAAGAGTACAAAAGTGTTGCGGTGTGCTGTTTGCATGTGTGCTATGAATCAATGATTAAAATCGTATTTAGTGTCAGCGGTTTAATGTTTTGTAGCTTAATTTGATTTCGTTTTCAGTCGTTTTGCAACTCGAACGGTTTTGCAAAGACAACTTGATTAATACCGGAATGACAAGTACTTCTATCAGTTCCTGGTCAAGTGACACTTGTAGGAAATTGTGAGAAGAACATACGAGTGTTGGTATAAATTCCCTTCTATCCATTATAGTGTAACTGCTGGCACTTGGTCTCCTTCCAGAGATAATGTAAACATATAATATAGTGCATATCTCGCTTACTTGGTGCCATACCTGCCATCGCTTATAGAAAATTTGCTTACGAAGGAGATGGAATACTCTGCTTTCGCAAGAATGTCTGTGCCGGGTTCTGAATATGCAAACAATGCCAAAGGATAATATGGATAATGTTTAAATGTTTAATTACATTTGGCCCGCACGCCATTCCTCCCTCTTTGGTTAGTAAAATTACATTGGGCAATTAAGTGGCAAGTGCAATGTTGATGATGATGCAACACGTTAAATGCATTCCAGCTTCATTAAATAACCACATGGACGTCTGTAATCGGCCGTTATTCATAAAAGCTGGTAGATGAGGGAGAAGCGGCCACATAGAGATGAGTGGACGAAATGCGTATGACGATGCACACAAGTATGTACGAGTACATATTGGGCTACATACGCGTGTGAGCACAGCATGTCCATGAAAGTTATTTAATTCTTTCGAAGGATATGAACAAAGGAAGATATGAACTTCGATCCACTCCGCAACAGGCTTTATCAACCCTATCAATTCGATATTTAAGTCACTAAAGTCAGAACAATTTTGAGATTTATTAAACAGGTAGAGAAAAGTTGTCGACTTGCTTTACACAAATCAACCATATGTATGAAATTGAACTGGGCTGAATTCACTGCATATTTATACCGGCTAGAAAAATCATAGTCTATACCAAGTCTTGGTGAGACAAAGCAGTGTCAAATCAGTTTACAACTTTTAGCAATCATACCTAATGGGTTAATAGATTCTATTTTTGGGCTAGTGCTTTACCACAATCGGTTTACCGACATCATCGTTAGTTGCTTGAGGTAATTGGATCCTGTTCATGATTAATGCCCATCTCATGGGGAACCATCGCAACAGCGACAGCTTCCGATGGGTTAATGATGTTTCTATTAATCCATGTCGTACACTTGTACTATTCACATCTAATGAGTCATTTCGCGTAGTGGGAAATGTACGACAAACAATAGGCCAATTAAATGTGATTTGAAACATAAAAAGTTGCGAGATCTTGTAGAAGCAGCAACGAATTGATTTCGTTGTTTTGTTCTTATTTCTTCTCTCTTTTTTCAGTCGTCTTTTTTTTTTTTTTTGGCTAATTCAAGCGTCGGGGATTTAGTGGGTCCCCGCCATAAATGGTAGTCATGCATATGGATGTCGTTGTTGATGTAGTATCGATGTTTCAACTATGTTTGCAATTGCCTGTGCCAAAAAAGAAGCACAACATTGTGCTGCTGCATGCAACACAACCCCAATTTTATTGACAACAATAAAAAGCGACAAATGTCACGATTACGATTTTTGATTGCAACACTTTGCCAAACAAAAGGCAAACACCGGCAACGCTGAAATGTGGCAAAAATCGCGACAGCGTTTTGTTGTTGTTACCACCTCTGTTGTGGCATATGCAGCAAACGTTGCAAACATCTGCTCAGGGATTAATATCTCATAGCGTTTAGCCATGTTAATATATGTGGACGCGCAAATCGACTCCTATCAGTCCATTCTGCCGCACATGCAACCAATCTGGCCCAACGGATTTGAAGCAATCCGAATTCTACATCCACATTGGTGGGAATGGGAGGATTGCGCATCAGGGCCATAATTAGTTATGTAAGTACGAAGTTGAAGACCAATTAATACAACCGCCACTTTATCCAGCGGGGAATTCTGGGAAGTATTGGCGATGTCAGCATTTCCACTAGATTCGATTGGACAAGTTCCAACGTGTTCTTAATGTAGGACGCCGGCAATGTGCTTGCATATTTTTTGAAAGACATGTACGTACACATGTCTCCATGTTACCAAACTTTACTCGAATCTTATTTTCGCATTAGCGTTTCTGTGCAATTCTCTGTGGCCGACAAGGTTGCGCCTGCGCATGTGCAGTGCGGTGGTTCACCGCAGTTGATCTTAGCTGTCACTGAGTTGGCCAGTGTTCCATGACTCAATACATTGGCCAACGGATAGACGGGTCCAGGCTAGAGTTAGAAATGACATAATAAACATCAGCCCCTTGCCGCTTGCTGAAAGCGTGTGGAGTGCCTTGTGGAAAGCGATGAGTTGGGGAAACCCTGCTGCGGAGCGTGGCACAGTGAGCTGCCGCTGTTGTCCATAATGATGTCTTTGGCAATAAATAGTAGCAAACCTGGGCATCTGTGGAATCAATTATAAAACGATATGCGCCAGCAAATGGAAATGAAAACGCTCGTCGGCATGCCAGACAGCATTGGTCGCCATCTGAACCTGAGCCTGATCACTTGGCTGGCACATCCAAAGTAGTCGCACATACATGCGGTCAATAAGTGAGATAGCATCGCACTATCGCAATCATAATTTGAGAGTTGTGTGTCGCGGCAGCGATGGATATACGTTTGGGTAAGTGCCGCCATGGCATGAAATGGCACCACCGCCGCCAAATACCGCCAATATGACTTTGGCGACTTGGGCTTGTGTGCACTCCGGATCATATTTGGCGAAGTGGCGTCAGTTTACCGCAAGTCGTGCTGACCGTGTTGGCTAACAATTGTTCAGCGTTGGAGCGTCATTGCGGAGTAAATCACGTTCGGGCCACAGAATGTACAACTTAAATGTTGCCTGTGAAGTTGTTGCTATGTTTTGCTATGTTTTTTTGATTTTTTGTTTTGTTTTTGGCAAGACGAAGAGATCGATTCATAAAGATAAATATGACGATTTCGATGTGGCTGTTTACATACGTTTACTTAATTTAACTATAAAAGGATATCGATGAAAGCTACATGTGTCTCGTTTTTTCGGCTTTTCGACAGCCGACGATCTGGAAACGACTTACTAGCGCCGCTCAAGCCGTTGTGTCTCTTAATAACCATATTTGTAAGTTCAACATTGTGTTGAGTTATACGCGCATCATCGCACGTTTAGCCGCACGCCGGCCCACACTCAGCATTGAGCGGTTTAGCGTTTCTTGCATAACATTAACCCCTGATTGTCTGTCATGACACGTTCGGTAATTTACGAGATTGCTGCCGCGTCAGCGTGTGTATACGTGTGCGCTGGGCTCTCAAAAGTCATGTGGTAATTGCCGTTTGACATATTGACCGAACTATCGGGGACAGTGATATCAATCGCCGAGCACCTTAAGGTATTTATGTACATATAAATGCATATGACGTGGAAAGACGTAAAGCCTGAGCAATAGGCAAAAAGTTACGAGTGTTGTAAGATAACTACCTGACTTACTTTGATGGCGGTTAAATCGTGTAGATTTGGCGGCACAAATTTAGAGCACAATTTCCGTTTCAAGTCTCAAAGATTTGGTCCTTTCCACGGAGTTTTAATCAAACATTTTTAAATTATATTTACGCCGGTGTACTGCGTCTTTTTTATCCATAACAACTAAGTTCGTATTCGTATTGACACAGTTGTTTCTGATGTAGTCGATTTTTTTAGAAATCCGGGAATTCAAGTACCGAAATCACTTCAATTGCCACATTTACTGATATCAGTGAAAGTGCATGATTTGTTACATTTAATCCTTCCTCATTCATCGTTCGTTCATTTGTTATGATTGCACGAATATTCGCCTTATTAGGTCTCGATGATATTCGTACATATATTGAATATCAAAGGGATGCCTGCAAATGTGGACCTTCGTAGATTGACATAGCAATGATTTATTAAAATCTAGCCAATATAAATTTAATGTACGCTTTGGGCTATGAGGTCATGTGCGCTCGCTTAAGGGCTTTTCGTACATGCAAACACCAGTGAATGAATCGAAATTCAACATTCAACGAACTGAATGCTTTCGGAGTTTTGTGTGGAGACAGTCATGAAAGCAACCTTTTTATGAGCGTTTTGGAAATACGTCTGCTTTTCTCTCATTGCTGCAGTGTGTAAAAAAACGATATTTTCCATGAATACTTAAAAGATGGATCAGGTGGAATTCTTGTCGGGAGAAATTACATTGTTGTATGTTATTGAAATTATAACTGATATGGAAGGGCTCCCATATGAGTGATTTAAGCTAGATTTGCTTTTAGGAGTTTTAAATTTAAACACGTCTCAAACCGGCATTGTAGAAGTGTCGTTTCCAAATCAATTTAAACCGTTTGCACAGATCTTAGTGTGACCATTCAAAGCAGTGCGGCATAGTAACGAGGCTACAACAAGTCTGCTGCAACAAGAAATATACGAGTATGTTGTGCCATTCCTAATTTTTGTCGCAGGCATTCGATATGTCGTTTTGATTGAAATCAAAGCTAGACTCGGACTTACTTATACCTTTAACTCTCGACCTCTAGTGCTGGTGCAAAATGTGAGGGTAGACAGAAAATACCATCAATTAGAAATTGTAGAGTGGCCACTCACTTTTGCTAAACCGTTCAATTTTTATTTGTAGTACCACAAGTAGTTTCAGTCGCAGAATTAAGTTTACTATATGCCCGAGATCAATTGCCGTACGCCTGATGTGTGCCAATTTATACTGAATTTCGTGCTATTGAATCAAAAATACAGCGTGTCCGTCGGGAAGGTAAACTACTTTGTTTTGGCGCCATTTTGGCAGTTCATATTTGGCAGTCGTGAAGTAGAGACGTGGCAAATTTATTATGAAAAAATATTCGGTAAACCAACGTGTTTTAATCGTTAAAACATTTCATCAAAATCAACCATCGATTACTGTGACGATGAGAAAGTTACGTGAAATTTTTGGGAGAAACAACGTGCCAACAAGACGCACTATTTATCGTGTAGTGAATGATTTCGAAGAAAGAGGTTCTGTAGCTAATAGGGTCAAGCATTGACTACAGCATACTACAAGATCGGCTGATAACATTACTGCTGCTCAAGAAAGTGTTCAATACAATCCATCAACCTCAATTCGACGCCGTGTTCAGGAGCTTGGTCTTCAAAGAACAACTTTGGCCACAATTTTGCACAAGCCATCAGTCACCTTTGCATCCATTAAAAGCGACAGTCTGGTGTGCAATTTGATCAGAAGGAATCATTGGACCTTACATCTTTGAAACTGAAATCGGCGTAACGGTAACTGTCAATGGGGAGCGATATCGTGATAAGATTG
>JAHXMU010034017.1:0-14701 GCA_019455685.1 Philornis downsi | reverse complement strand
AATCAATTATTTCTGCTCCTGCTTACGGTATTTGAACAAAATTTGGTACATCGGTTTGGTGTACATATCTTAAGTGCTGCTGCAAATATGGGCGGGATTGGACAATGGGGAGTGGTACCTCCTATACAAACCACAAATTAAAAAGCAATTATTTCTGCTCCTGCTAATGAAACATTTCCAATAAAAATAAAATGTGAAGGCAAAGCAACGTTTGCCGGGTCGGCTAGTAGTGTTATAAAAAAACATTTTTTTTTTCAAATTGTCGATCAATTTCTTTAGCGGAATTGTCAACAGATATCTTCCATTTCGGGTACGACGATTTGAAATAAATTTCCTGCTTTCCTGACCTAGCTCTAGTTTTCGAGATATTACGCCAAGGCAATTAAGAATTATTATCAAAAATCACATCACTTGGTCTAACTTCGGCCAGCTTTAATAATGGTGCTAAATAGTGGTGCCAAATATCAGATGTGGTACACGATAAAATTCTTCTACAGACTTACTGTACAAGTTGAAAAATTATTATCGTTAAGTTGAGTTTGTACTCACACCTGCATTTGGTGTTCTAATATTCTAATTTTTGATCCGGAAACTACCACCGTTTTTGATCAGTTTCGGTTTATAAGTTATAACGAGTATGGAAATTTCAGTCAGGTGAACTGACTTACACATATATAGCCCCAACGTTTGTATGTGTGAGCGTAATCGCCAGCATCTTTTAAAAGAATGCCCCGAATTAAAGCAGAAGCGTAAATGTAACTTTGACTGATATTTGGGAAACTGGCAAATTTATTTGTGTCGTACCGTAAAGAATATGCCAATGCCGGCTATATTCATTCGCAGTACTAAATTTACAAAATGCTTAATGCATCCTAAATTACACTCAATGTAATACATTTGAATGATAGATATGAATCTAGGAATATTTAGGTTCAGTTAGGTAATTTGTATGGAGGTTACTCGAGAGGTCTGGTAAACCGCTTAGTTTTTCAAATGTGATGATGTATCACAATGCAACTTTATTGACAGAAATGTAAGTATCTTCCAAATTAATTGAACGGTATCACGACAAGAAGATATGAGTTTATTCCGTTGTCACTGCCAGACTCTACTATGGCAAATGCTCAACCTGTACCAAATTTGGCAGCGTACATTTGCATGGGAGGCACCAGAAGTGGAAGGATATTGTCCATTTATAACCCACGGCTAAGATTTGGCGCAATATTAGGCTGTGCCAAGTTTTAAAAAGTTTCATAAGGAGGACTTTAAGTGCTTGCTTCTAAGTGTTACATTTTAGCTGTTTCAAATGATGTGTGCTTTCATTCCTTTGTGTCAAGGTGTAAAAAGAACCAAGTTAAAATTACATTTTTTAGACTCTTTAGAGCAGATCTGAGACACGAAGTTGATATCGGAAATCACTGCATTGGGTATATTGAAAATGTTAATATTTCGAGATGAATATGTATCATTTGTGGAGTACGAGTAGCGTAGTGGGCACTTTTAAAGTGGTTGGCTGTTATCTTAAAACTTACAACATATATGAAAATAATCATAACATTACTAAAATGTAGTCCACAATGCATCGTATTTCGTAAATTAAAACTAACTGAAATAAAGCAAAGTTTGTAGAATTCCTTGCATCCGAATTAACTTAAATTGTACTGTACTCATGTGACATAGAAATTATGGCATGGAGTGTTATATAGCCTAGCTTATGCAGCCAATTTGCGGTCTATTTGCGTCCGTATGACCAAATCTCACAATTCTTCAGAACGAAATTAAAAAGCCACACTTGTTTGGGAACAATATTAAAATAATTTTGAAATTATTAATATTATAATACTAGCTGACCCGGCAAACGTTGTTTTGCCTTCAAATAAATAACAGCGCCACATATAGGCTGGTATGTTTGTCACCTACCACTATTTGATTCAATGTTAATGTGGTAAAAAAAATTAATTGCAAAAATCTCATCTCCAACGCCATCTATCACTTCAAATAAAACCTTTTAAACCTTCCGGAATACTCTACCAATAATTTAAGACCAAAATGAGCCAAATCGGTACAACCGTTCTCGAACTTTAGCGAGACTAACGCAATTGATTTTTATATATATATAGATTAGGATAACAAACCAATTCAGATGAATAGAACAGTTGCTAGACTCAAATGGACTAGCATAAAAATTAAAATTGTGTGCAGTATTTCGGATAGTAAAGCTATACGGACTACATGGTATTTCTGTTTATGCCGTTTATGTCATCCATTGAAATGTGGATTTAAAACGTGGACCGATTTCTAATTTCGTAGTTTCTAACTTGTCGTAATTAATATACGAGAGCCGTTCCAAAACCCGCCGACTAGCTTAACAAGGAAGACACAAAAAGTTGTACAAAAATTTCTTGATTTTTCAACATAATCTCCTTTTGGCTCGATACGCTTTTTCCAGAGGTATTAAATAGCTTCTATACCCTGTTTATAGTAAGAATTGTCAAACTCCTCAAAATAGCCATCAACTCCAGACTCCACCTCTTAATTGTAGGCGAATCTTTTACCACCGGGCCATTTTTTTAGGTTTGGAAACAGAACTAGTTCGAGGGAGTTAAATATGGCGAATACGATGCGTAAATTCTGCTACCTAATATTTTGCAGTCGTCAACGAAGGAGCGGACTCCCCCAGAGTTGAATCTAGCTGGGCTTTAATATTAGATTAGACTGAGACCTTTCAAATGGAAATATTGAATTACACAACGGTGACCAATTTCATGTTTACAAATTTGATGGCCCAAATAAAAATGCTAAAAAATTTAAAACATATATTTTATAAGGCTTCCACTTTTCACCACCATCTATACCATCACCATCACCACCACCATATATAAATTCACCATCTATACGTCATATCGGACCGCGCTTGTACACAAGAATAATATTTGCTATTAACAGATTATTCGTGATTATTTAAATTAATCCTTAATTCGAGATTCCACACTTTGATTCGTTCGTATAACTGCTTTGGCAACGCTTTATCGAAGAACTATTGATCAATTAGGCAATCTAGTTTTAATGCAAGATTCTCGATCAAAGTAGTTTGCTATATGATCATTAACGGTGAAGAAGCTATAAAATTGACTTTAATCTTGGAACCCAAGACTTTTGATCCCGAACTTTTATAGGCTACCAGGTGACATCGTATACGCGAAATTACAGTTAATGGAATCAAGTATGAGATATTGCTGCAGTGTATCCGAAGCCCACGCGGAAAATATGTTTTGAAAACTGTTGTGAACAAATGCTTAAAAATTATTAGTTTTTAAAGTATTTAATTATCGACGGTATGAATAAAAACAATTCATACGTGACGTGGGAGAAACATGCCTGTAATATAATGCCATAGTCAGTGGAAATTTCCACTCATAATGTAAAATGCAAATTTCGTTTAAATTGCGTTCTACAGGAATAAACTAAAGTTTTCCGCAAGCGTTATAAATCTAACACTTTACAAATTATTTCCTAGATTAGTATACTGTAGACTACTTTAGTGTGATTTGAAATTTGCTTCGCAGTTTTTATTCGAATAAAAAGTACTGTGATTTGTGATTTTATGAATGCACCTGTAGGAGATTTTCAAACCATTAATTCGGTTGATATTTTATGTTGCAGAAACGAACGTTAATTAAAAACTAACTATTTTGTAATATTTTGACATGCAAATCAGTCGTTTCATTTCAAAGATAAATCAATATACTCGTAGATGACATTATTAGCTCCTATAACATTTTATTTATGGGAAGAATTTCGTCAATTTTTGAAACCTTTTACGAAATAAGTAATATTTGTTTAACGTGGCTTTTCGTAACAAATATGTATGTCCGGATTCGAAACAAATCGGTGACGTGAAAGTGCAAAGTGGAACCTCAGTAAAAATGTAAAATTCCAGAGATTCCAACATTTGTTTATTCCCCATCGTTTCCCCCCCAAATCTGTCATGTTTACATGTTTCAGTGTCCAACTCCTATGCTCTGGGTGATCATTGGCGCTGAATTGCTGCGTAAACTGTTTTCTAAATTTAGTTTTTGTTGACACGGGAAGACGGGAAATTGGACGTACAAACATTCGTAATTACAGAAGGAACTTCTGCGGATGCACAACATTGAATACTTCAAGGGAGGCGGACAGTTGAGATATCGCTATTATTATTTCACATCATAAATCCGTTCGTCCGTCGCAATCCGATTTCAATTACAAGAATACAAACCATGAAGGAAGGATAGATCAGAGGAAACTACAAACAATTGAAATATTTACCATAAACGTTTCGGCAGCAGACGAAAATGTTGTTATGCTGGCGGCTAAGAGTCTGCGCGGTATTACTGTTGCCCGCACGGGGGTAAATTACAAAGACTGGATGCTGCAGGTTGGCGGACGCACTGACGGTTTATTGCGGAAGGCTAATTTGTTTCTCATGTACCTTTGTCACGAAAATAATACGTCTCAACATTGCCCGCATGAAGAGAGAGACTCGGCGTTGGCGTTTCAGTTTGAACGATCGGTCAGCCGTATTAAATTTAGAAAACACTTCAATAGTTTGTCATTGTTCGCGGAGTAAATTAGTGGGATTCGTTTGTGTCAGTCATAATATCGAGGCACAGATGAGTAAAATGAGTATACCTCTTTCGGCAGGGACGAGTGCGACGCATACAGATGTGTTATGTAGGAAGCACTGGGATGTTTTGTTGTTGTTTTTCGCAGTTCTTGGGTGCATTAAGATGATCGTTTGATGGGGCGGTAGTTGTGGGCGGCGGTTGTTGTTGGAAACTATGCTCTATGGCTTCCAAAAATGCTCTGCTTTAGCACATGGATTTGTTTGTATTATGTGTTTGTGACGTTCGGGGGATCGCTTCTAAAAATAACATTATTACGCGGCACGCGGCGAGTGAATTCGAAACTGTGTGGGAAAAGAACTCGCACAATAAGAGAACAACGGCGGTGTGCGTTTACTGTGGTGGCCCGGCATGCATGTGGCCCGTGCTCGTTGACGGAGTGTTGTAAAGCGCGTCCGTTAGCTACGTTTGCCAGATTTACACTGAACTCTAAGGTAGTGGGGTCTATCACATTGAGCTCAACGATCATCGGCACACTCGTGCGGTTGGATGGTTCGCTGCAGAATAGTGTGTTTGTTCAAGCTATCGATCGTCGCTTCGGTGCTACCCGCTATTCACATTGTGCAGAGGCGCACCGTTTGCTTCTTGTTTCGCTTGCAACGTTGCCAGACCTGCGCAACGATCTGGTTTGAGTGGTGGTGGTGCCAAGGCGTTTTGATCTTGACTTAAGTGAATACCAATCCCAACCCACTCAACCGTGTCCGGTGCTGTTCGCTTGGATGTGTCTGTTTCCAATACATTGCAGCGCGGTCGTTATTTTAATGAATGAATGATTGTTTTTATCAGCGCGACGACAACAACAACACGCAAATCGTACTCCAAACAAAAGCCACAGTCTTACTACTAAGGCGATGGCGGCGAGTAACGTCATCGTGTACAATGTTGTTACGATATCTGGCGTGTTGACGGTTTGCTGTTGTTATTGGTCTGGTGGTAGACCGAGAAACCGAGAAACCCACTAACTGCACACGACCAACACGGGTTATTTCGCGCAAAGCTTATTCTCCCTCTATACGCACACATCCGATCACCGCTTTTTGGGATGTGTGGGTGATATATGTGCCAACTTGGACGATCTTTTGCCATTCAAACTATTTTCAACGAGAATCATTTTGTTCTCTAATGGGTGGAAAGGAATAGGTTGGATCCCGTTCAGAGGTTCATAGTGTTTCTAAAGTTAATCATATTAGAACGACCGAACGGTTTTACGAAGTCAAATGATTCTTTCAGGAAAATAAACTTTATTTAATGTTCCACCAATTTCGTATACCTTCCGCACAAGACGAGTTTTCAAGTCTCCCCAAATAAGCATTTCGTTTATTCAAGTTTGGAAAGTTTCGGGTGGACAATTTGTGAATTTTTTTCCATGGCGTCTACCCCTTATCCTGGTAGAAATGCAATGGATCCAAGCTTTGTACTCAATTGCGAAATGGTGCCAAAAGTTCTGCCAAATGTGGTTGAGCATTGCGAAACAGTCCATTGAAATGGTAAGACCGTGACAGCCATCGTCGATCTACGCTACCATTTCCTGGATTTTGCCAACCACCTACTACATTACATGGTTGATAGGACGGTGCAGATTGCCCAAAAAATCGTGCACTTTGATTGTTCGTTTCATTTCTAATGATCGCATGATATTAAATTTTATTCACTTTTGCGAAAATGCAAAAGTCGTTCGCTTTCAGCAACATCCTAAATACATCAGGGGGATTCAGATGAAACCTTGGCAGCAACCTGCTGATATTGTGTTTTTGTGAAAAAAAAACAATAAAAGAAACAAAAACCTACCCACGTCGAAAACTAACATTTAATACTCATTTAATATCTAAAGACTATGCAAGGAATATGACAAATTTACTTATTTTTCAGGTCCAAGTCTAACGTAACACTGCTAAATGTTAACATACGCCTAACATGAGGAACTACTTTGCCCATTTCTGGTAGTTTGTATTGATGCACCACATAGAGTAAGGATCCGTTTAAATACTTGATTCGGTGGTATCGATATCAACATACTAACAAAAGAAAAAAAAAAAACATCGATACAAAAATGTCGACACTGCTTATTAATGAAGCATTATATTTTACGTCAAAATTTACTTGCTTTTATCTTTTCAGTAAAACTGAAATTGGCAATTCATTACAGCTTCCTTGCTGTGAGCGGCGAGGGATCGTTGCGATACCATACGTCAAGAAAACTATTCGAAACTGGAATCCCGTTTTTCTTTTCTGCTATCGGATTACTTTTTGGGATCAACAACTAGCAGCACCGTGAATGAGCAGTCACGTTTTTGTAATGAATAATTTTAATATTTTCGGGCCTCTATAGATGGCTCAACCATTTTAATAAACCTGGAATGAGTCTCGTTTTAAAATCAATCAAATCAAATGTCAATTTCAGTAGTACTCGTGTTTAAATTTTCAGATTTGAGCTATTATTAAGCATTGGCAATGCCTGTACAATAATCGAACTCGAATTTGTCAAAAATTTGCTCATCACTGTCCTAATTTATTCTGGTTCCCGATAAGTTCCCGCTACTTACTTGATTTTGGCAACCAGCATAAAAAAATAAAATAAAAACAATCTGAGAATTGTGGTCGAACAGTATCTTAAAATTGTACAAGAATAGCCAAATCCCATACGACTAACCCGAATAACGAAACCGATTTGGAGAACTGATTACTCCAAAAGCATATTCTCCATTAATAGATTGAAACTAAAATGTTTGCTGATTTCTACCAGTCGCATTCAGGTCCAATGCAATGGTTTAAAAACTTCGACTTGATAGGTTAAGTGCACTGATATGCTCATGTTTGATAAAAGGAAACGAAAATTGCCGTATATTAAATAGAGACGGAATTGCTCTTTAAAAAGCAATACACAATATCAATAATAACAAATCTTACCCTGTAGTAAAGGTTATTGTCGTAACCGTCAGTCTGTAAATGCGCTCATAATCACTTCCGCTGTGAATGGATAAGGTCTTCGGCAAAATGCCCCAAAAAGTCAAATATTTCAAGCGACCTTCAAAAAGGTGTGGTAGATGAATGATGTATAAAAGGAAGAACTCATCCATTGCACACGGAATTCGTAATTTAACAATATTTACCTGCCGGTGCTTTGTGATCGAAATGTGAATAACTTAATTATGATGATCCTTAAAGTGCAAATAGTTTAAATTTGTTCATATTGCAAAAAGATATTTTTTCCTCCACTTTAGACATCTGAATTTGACTGCGTGCTATAGTTTATAATGTAGTGATTTTAATTGTCAACCATTTAATTAAAAACCTCTCAGATGTGAACCTTCAAAACTTTATCTTTAACAGATTGTTCAAATATTCTAGTCTGCGGCGAAAGTTGGGGACGGTATAGTAGATTCATTTTGAAACAAACTAGTATTATTGGAGTTAAGCTTTAATCGGCAGATTATTTTAAATAATGATTTTCGATTTCAAGGATACTTTTTGTTGCTTTGCCGGTGTTCAACTTCTAGATAAAATTTCAATGTATCCAAATTGTAAGTTTTCCCTTCATTTGTTTGGAATTCCAAATAAACGTTTTTCTCATTTCTTTCTTAAAGATTATATGCGTTTCCCACTCTGAATATTGACAACTCAAGTGGGCGATGTAGCATTGAGTAAGTATCTTTTGTTTGAGTGAATTTATTGGCGCTCTTGGTGTACAATGAAATCGGATATGTCGGTCCATGACAAGAGCCACTCCAACGATAATCCCAAAGACTGCTTACTTGTGTGGGTGGCCTAAAGAGCATTGAGGCACTTGGTGGTTCGAATGACCTAGGTGGCGATCTCGTTGCACTTATGCGCGGATCGATCGATGATAGGAATTATAATAGCCAGCAGCAATTGTGGAACTTCCTCTGGAGGTGGAAATGCTTGATTTGCGATCTCCCTTCCTCTTCTATACTACACTGCAGACATGATCGAATTTGTGAGTTATTACCTGTGCGATGGATTGAATCACCATCTAATATGTTTTTGACACTTTAATCACTTTAACCTTTGAAATAAGATGGATATCACGCAACAGTCATAAACTTTTTATTGTCTTTGAATTGCTGTCGTGGTTGTTGTTGCGGCATTTTGTCCGTTTACCACTCGATGTGCGTGCGTGTGTGTGAGTTTGTGCTATGATCTAAACTTAATAACGTAATTGAGCTTTATTAGAATTCGCATATCTGGAAATTGCTAAAATTAAATAAAGCAGACTTGAGACCAACCAGTGCACGGGTACCAACGACGACAACAGCCACAGTGAACGTCTGAAGAGATTCGTATAACTCATGACACCATAGTCATTTTTAACAGGTACACGTCATTCATTCATTCATACATGCCCTCTACCTACCTACATATCTACCAAACTATATGTGTGTGTGCGGTTGTAGGCATGCAAGTATTCTGATACTCGCTGCTACTCGTTGCTACTCTCGCTTTATGCCAACCATCCGTTTTGAGTACAAGCTATACTTACTCAGTTCTGAACATGGATCTGTTAACGGTTTTCGCTAAGCGCAAAGCGATTGACCTGCCTCCTCCTCACCCCTCATGACAACGATTAATTGTGAGCATTTTGTCAAATAAGGCAATGGGACAGCATGACGAGTTTAGTGACGCCAAAAGGAAGGCAGTGCCTCTGACCATATATGGTCGCAGTAAATAAAGCAGTAGTTTGCAAAGTAAAGTAACTGGTTTTCTACAGCCCCAGAGAAGACGTCTATACAGCGGCCAAATAGGGTCACAGTGATCTGTTATGACGTTTATGGCCACCACCATCACATCATGATTGGTGGCTTACTGTGATCCAGTGGATATTGTCTGTTTGCACTTCAAATACTATCGTACATATTCATATCTGCTGATTGTCATCCCCTCGTCAGTGATAGAAGGCTAATATATAATTGATGTGAGAAAACCGGAGCCGAGGGCGATTTGTTGCTATAAATGCATGCAATATATATACAGTACATATGTCTATAATAGAGGTCACTCCAAAGGAGTAGCTTTTCCATTGCTTCTAAAGCAGCACTATCAAGATAGACTGCTTCATATATAGATTCTTCTGACAGATACAACAGATTTCAATAGCCATTGCTTAAATTATATTTCAGTCGCAATGCTGAATTTTATTTCAACATCTACTATATTTTTATACTGATATGAGTCTTGCTATTTGGTAAAAATAAATATTTGTTACCGCAAGTAGATTTAATATTTTAAAAAATGCTAACATCGAAGGTCAATATAATTTTTCATGAATTTGAAATCAATTACTCGTTAGAGTCATTCAGTTAAACAGGGTTTTCCCAAAATTAAGAGATTTCCACTTTAGAATACAAGAAATTAATAGATTTCATTCTGTTAAAATTTTAAAGATGAAAACTACACAGAAATCAACTGATGTTTTTCAATTATTATTTCTGTCTATTTTTTAAATTGTTTATTAAAATTTTATAGCTTTTCTAATATGTTACAATTATCGATAATAGTAAAAACAGTTATTTGTCATATATACTTATACTACCTTATGTATATATATATAAATCAATTGCTGTGCGTTAGTCTCGCTAAAGCTCGAGAACGGTTGGACCGATTTGGCTAATTTTGGTCTTAGAGTTGAGTATTCCGGAAGGTTTAAAAGGTTTTATTTGAAGTGATAGATGGCGTTGGTGATGAGATTTTTGCAATTAATTTTTTTTACCACATTAACATTTTGAAGGCAAAACAACGTTTGCCGGGTCAGCTAGTTTGTCATAAAAAACAGGCATATTTGGAAACCAGAAGATACGAATTTCTAAGAATTCTTTTTCTTCCAGGTTTCGGAACTTTGACCTCGCAATTTATTTTTGATGTGTGGACATGAAGAAAAATTTATTTATTCTAAATCAGGGCTGCGTGATGAACGGCCAGTTGATTCGTGGTTTGGAGTACTTAGAAAGTCACTTGTTCCACCTGAAACGTGAGGGTTGGCATTGTCGTGATGGAGAATAGTACAAGTTTAGTTTGTGCCTTCCTTTATTCTTCCGAAGACTTTTGGCAAACAAATAATGGCGTGGCAAAATTGACTGATCTACATTACTTCATAGAGGCAAAATGTCCGGAACTTCCGAGTAAATCTCCGAGTATTTGCTTTGAAGTGCTTCGCGCGCGAACGTTTTTTCATTTTTCAGCATTTTCTTGGACTAATCGGTATATTCATTACATACGATCATGCAAAATTAGGAGTAAAGATTTGATTTAATGTTTGGGACTGCAAAATTAAAATTGCAATTACGTGTATGTTTTATATAAAATGGCTTTCCAAGAAGTCTATTCGTGTTTAGTTTAAGTTAATGCTTGAATTGTTAAACCATAACTATAATATCACCCCGTAAGTTATTGGGTCAAAAGAAACCTCGAAACTGTTAAATTTTTCAGCCGACAGTTTGATTCGCTTTCTCTGTTTTTTAGTTATGCTGAAATTATTCTCCTACTCTATGTATGCACGTAATTTCAGATTTTACACTCCATTTCATTTCTTTTGGGAGATAACTTCCGATGCCATTAAATGTTTCCACACAACGGATTGGGAATACTATTTTGCGTCAGGTATGGCAAATCTTCAATTGTACTACTTCTTGGTAGGAAAATGGCAACTGATGTATTCACTTAGTTTTTGCTGTCGTTGGTACGTTTTCCATTTATTGAAATTATTCTATACTCTGGATTAGTCCAGGTTTTTAAAAGCATCCGACTTAAATTTCGAAAAATTTATATTTTAGCGGCGCGTTATGTAGGCGTCTTGGAAATTCCAGTTTTTCACCACTCTCTATTGTTTCAGTACAGTTTTGTCCTATCAATGACGCGAAAATATTACGAAGGCGATGTAAATATAACGATGAATTATTTTACTCTAACATTCGCTTATTTCCAACGTTCGCTCAAGAGCATAATTTTGCACTCTTTCGTTCCCTTTTCCAACGTGGAACTTTAATAGTTTAACGCTTTTTAACGTCATATGTAACGGTATTCATCAGGGCGGGCCATAAGGGTGTTGGCGGTTTAAATATTCAATTAAAAAAAAACTAAGAAACATAAAAAAAATATATTTGTATTTTTAAAAAGTAGAAGCATGGGAATTTTTAAGACTTAAAAATAATGGTGTCCAAATGGCTTCCCTCGGCTGCTTGACACTCTTGGAACCGAAGTCGCAAATTTTGGAAAACTCGTTGAAAAGTTGTTCTCGGTATTTTGTTACTTTCCTGAATAATGTTCCTCTTCAAATGCTCTAAATTGGTCGGATTATTCTCGTAGACTACCGATTTGAGGTAGCTCCATAGAAAATAATCGCATGGAGAGAGATCGGGGCTACGTGGGGCCATTCAATATCCCCCCTTTTCGAAATGAGTTTTCCAGGAAAAACATTTTTCAGCAGCTCTATGGATACCCTAGCCGTATGACATGTGACCCCATCCTGTTGAAACCACATCCTCGAGGTATTGCCTTGAAGTTCTTGCAAAGCTGGCACCAAAAAGTCTGCTAGCATGTTGCAATAATTGTTCGCTCTAACCGTCGTGAACTGAAACACGAACACGCTCCACAATGTTGGCTGATCTTGTAGAAACTGGGCGACCACGAACCGTAATTGGTACTGTTGAGCCGGTTGTTTCGAACATTCTGATCCATTTTTGTATCACATTGGCGCTTGGAACTTCACTTAAATCGTGTAAACCGTGTTCATGCCGATACAAACGTCGTGCAGTAATCACTGATTTATTGTTTTCGTAATACGCTCGGACACTACATTTGGGGAATCTCTTTCTTTTTTTCTCGTGTGCTTTCATTGCCAATATTTAACTGAGTAGCAAATCCAACATGTTTTTTTTTTCCTTCACAACTGATCGTGGAAGCATCACAGAGCAATGTCGTCCAGGTGCCACATGGCGGAAAACTTCAAGATGGATGGAGATGCAAATATCATAGATACACTGCAAACTATATGGCACAATCATCGAGCCATTGTATAATGTAATTGGGACACATCGTCTGGTCATTAAAAACTTCAATTTCTATACATTTTTAGGTATTCTGAAACAGTTTAATTCTTTCCGAAGCATTTTGTATAGGAACCTTCACAAAACTTGCATTTCGCTGGCTTTGCCGTCAAACTTTCAATGTAACAAACCTGGGGGAGTTTCGAGTTGTTGCTCTTCCACGTTTCTAGACTGACATAATGTACGCACTCCCTTCAATACATACAACATTCTGTGCAGCCACTTATTTCACAAAATACTTAAATTGACACAGAGCATAAAGTCGAATTTGTTGCCTCCATTAACATGAAAAGTAGCCCGAGTGATGTTCACAGTTTGTAACAGTTATGCCAAACAACCACAGTATGTGCATAGTGGGCAGATGGGTAGGTACGTCATCATCATTACGACAAGCACTCTCAACTCTGACAAATGTAGCGTCAACACTCACGAATATTCGCTTGTACAGCGGTATACAAGTGTATCTTTGTGCGTGTGTGTGTGTATCGGCCTAATGGCTGTCATAGATTTCCCAATTTGTTACCGCGCTATTGTGATGAGCCCACGCTTAATTGTCTGTTCAGTGTTTTATCGTTTTTAAATGAACGATTAAATTCAATAAATTGGTTGTTATTGATTTGTGGCAAACGTCCCCTTGTTGTTCGCCAACGTCCCCCCCCGCCCGTGTTACATTGATAGCGAGCGGGACATATGGCGCAGTTTTGTCTTTAGATGGTGCCTTAGTGCGCTCGCTAAGATGATACTGTGATAACAATTGCACGTACAACAACTGAGAGCTTTTCCAACTTCCCAGGCTCTTAGAGGAACCCTTCCAACCCTTCGTCACTGGTGTTCCATCTAACCTTAGTTAGTAGACCAATTTGACACAATAGCAACAATAATATTTGCATTACAATATGACAACATAATTAACTTGGTTAATTACTTTCGTTGTCTACATTGCCACTACAACTACAACTGAACTTTGTATGTTTACTCAAAACTTTGCTAATTGTGCTGAGAACACACACACACACACAAACATACCTCTACAACGCCACAAGTATACGCGTATCTAAGCAATAATACCACCATTACACCCGCAATCAGCAATGCGTACTATTTTAGTGGGTGGCAGACGCGGTTGGCACAAAACCATGATTGTCATGTGGGTATTAGCTAGTAGGATTGTATAAAGTTACAACTAGGATGTGGGCGCTTTAGTGATGGGATGGGATAACTAGAACATTAACATCTCAAACGCGAACAGGATGCGATTGCCACCAATCTGGTCTAACAAATTTCAATCACTGAAGAGCAAAGGACAAATATATATTAAAAAACACATCGACATCGACCGCTAATACTTAATATACCTGTTAATTAAATGTTGACTAGTATATGAATCCTGATAACATCAAGAGAAAAATTTATGTTCCATATAACAGGGTGGCCACAATAATTAGAGTACACCGGATTATTGGCCATGGTATCGCAGGTTGAAACATCGCACAAAAACCTTGAGGGGGGAATCCAATATGAAAACAATTTGGAACACTGTGGAACCCTCATAACCAAAAATTAAAATTTGAACGAACTCTGTGGTAAAAACCTGGTCAGAAATGATTTTTCAAATGAATAGTTGAAACAGCTCCAGTAATAGGCAAAAGTTTTCCCCTCCAAAACCGATTCCGCCCACTAGCTCCAGACTTGATGTACACTACCACCGTATTGATTTGCTTCAACTAGTAAAGGATTACTCGTTGTAAAAATACTAAAAGCGCCCGTTAATACCATTATTTTTGCCTGTTTCTAGGGATGTTGGTTAAGGTGGTCTCTTTCATATAATGCCAAAAGTTATTCTAATTTATAATTGATAAAAAAAATCCCAAATATCTCATTTTATTTCTTTCCTAATTTAATTTAATTTCATTCCATTCCACTCCATTTCATATCATTTCATTTCATTTCATTTCATTTCATTTCATTTCATTTCATTTC
>JAHXMU010034016.1:0-14702 GCA_019455685.1 Philornis downsi | reverse complement strand
AATCAATTATTTCTGCTCCTGCTTACGGTATTTGAACAAAATTTGGTACATCGGTTTGGTGTACATATCTTAAGTGCTGCTGCAAATATGGGCGGGATTGGACAATGGGGAGTGGTACCTCCTATACAAACCACAAATTAAAAAGCAATTATTTCTGCTCCTGCTAATGAAACATTTCCAATAAAAATAAAATGTGAAGGCAAAGCAACGTTTGCCGGGTCGGCTAGTAGTGTTATAAAAAAACATTTTTTTTTTCAAATTGTCGATCAATTTCTTTAGCGGAATTGTCAACAGATATCTTCCATTTCGGGTACGACGATTTGAAATAAATTTCCTGCTTTCCTGACCTAGCTCTAGTTTTCGAGATATTACGCCAAGGCAATTAAGAATTATTATCAAAAATCACATCACTTGGTCTAACTTCGGCCAGCTTTAATAATGGTGCTAAATAGTGGTGCCAAATATCAGATGTGGTACACGATAAAATTCTTCTACAGACTTACTGTACAAGTTGAAAAATTATTATCGTTAAGTTGAGTTTGTACTCACACCTGCATTTGGTGTTCTAATATTCTAATTTTTGATCCGGAAACTACCACCGTTTTTGATCAGTTTCGGTTTATAAGTTATAACGAGTATGGAAATTTCAGTCAGGTGAACTGACTTACACATATATAGCCCCAACGTTTGTATGTGTGAGCGTAATCGCCAGCATCTTTTAAAAGAATGCCCCGAATTAAAGCAGAAGCGTAAATGTAACTTTGACTGATATTTGGGAAACTGGCAAATTTATTTGTGTCGTACCGTAAAGAATATGCCAATGCCGGCTATATTCATTCGCAGTACTAAATTTACAAAATGCTTAATGCATCCTAAATTACACTCAATGTAATACATTTGAATGATAGATATGAATCTAGGAATATTTAGGTTCAGTTAGGTAATTTGTATGGAGGTTACTCGAGAGGTCTGGTAAACCGCTTAGTTTTTCAAATGTGATGATGTATCACAATGCAACTTTATTGACAGAAATGTAAGTATCTTCCAAATTAATTGAACGGTATCACGACAAGAAGATATGAGTTTATTCCGTTGTCACTGCCAGACTCTACTATGGCAAATGCTCAACCTGTACCAAATTTGGCAGCGTACATTTGCATGGGAGGCACCAGAAGTGGAAGGATATTGTCCATTTATAACCCACGGCTAAGATTTGGCGCAATATTAGGCTGTGCCAAGTTTTAAAAAGTTTCATAAGGAGGACTTTAAGTGCTTGCTTCTAAGTGTTACATTTTAGCTGTTTCAAATGATGTGTGCTTTCATTCCTTTGTGTCAAGGTGTAAAAAGAACCAAGTTAAAATTACATTTTTTAGACTCTTTAGAGCAGATCTGAGACACGAAGTTGATATCGGAAATCACTGCATTGGGTATATTGAAAATGTTAATATTTCGAGATGAATATGTATCATTTGTGGAGTACGAGTAGCGTAGTGGGCACTTTTAAAGTGGTTGGCTGTTATCTTAAAACTTACAACATATATGAAAATAATCATAACATTACTAAAATGTAGTCCACAATGCATCGTATTTCGTAAATTAAAACTAACTGAAATAAAGCAAAGTTTGTAGAATTCCTTGCATCCGAATTAACTTAAATTGTACTGTACTCATGTGACATAGAAATTATGGCATGGAGTGTTATATAGCCTAGCTTATGCAGCCAATTTGCGGTCTATTTGCGTCCGTATGACCAAATCTCACAATTCTTCAGAACGAAATTAAAAAGCCACACTTGTTTGGGAACAATATTAAAATAATTTTGAAATTATTAATATTATAATACTAGCTGACCCGGCAAACGTTGTTTTGCCTTCAAATAAATAACAGCGCCACATATAGGCTGGTATGTTTGTCACCTACCACTATTTGATTCAATGTTAATGTGGTAAAAAAAATTAATTGCAAAAATCTCATCTCCAACGCCATCTATCACTTCAAATAAAACCTTTTAAACCTTCCGGAATACTCTACCAATAATTTAAGACCAAAATGAGCCAAATCGGTACAACCGTTCTCGAACTTTAGCGAGACTAACGCAATTGATTTTTATATATATATAGATTAGGATAACAAACCAATTCAGATGAATAGAACAGTTGCTAGACTCAAATGGACTAGCATAAAAATTAAAATTGTGTGCAGTATTTCGGATAGTAAAGCTATACGGACTACATGGTATTTCTGTTTATGCCGTTTATGTCATCCATTGAAATGTGGATTTAAAACGTGGACCGATTTCTAATTTCGTAGTTTCTAACTTGTCGTAATTAATATACGAGAGCCGTTCCAAAACCCGCCGACTAGCTTAACAAGGAAGACACAAAAAGTTGTACAAAAATTTCTTGATTTTTCAACATAATCTCCTTTTGGCTCGATACGCTTTTTCCAGAGGTATTAAATAGCTTCTATACCCTGTTTATAGTAAGAATTGTCAAACTCCTCAAAATAGCCATCAACTCCAGACTCCACCTCTTAATTGTAGGCGAATCTTTTACCACCGGGCCATTTTTTTAGGTTTGGAAACAGAACTAGTTCGAGGGAGTTAAATATGGCGAATACGATGCGTAAATTCTGCTACCTAATATTTTGCAGTCGTCAACGAAGGAGCGGACTCCCCCAGAGTTGAATCTAGCTGGGCTTTAATATTAGATTAGACTGAGACCTTTCAAATGGAAATATTGAATTACACAACGGTGACCAATTTCATGTTTACAAATTTGATGGCCCAAATAAAAATGCTAAAAAATTTAAAACATATATTTTATAAGGCTTCCACTTTTCACCACCATCTATACCATCACCATCACCACCACCATATATAAATTCACCATCTATACGTCATATCGGACCGCGCTTGTACACAAGAATAATATTTGCTATTAACAGATTATTCGTGATTATTTAAATTAATCCTTAATTCGAGATTCCACACTTTGATTCGTTCGTATAACTGCTTTGGCAACGCTTTATCGAAGAACTATTGATCAATTAGGCAATCTAGTTTTAATGCAAGATTCTCGATCAAAGTAGTTTGCTATATGATCATTAACGGTGAAGAAGCTATAAAATTGACTTTAATCTTGGAACCCAAGACTTTTGATCCCGAACTTTTATAGGCTACCAGGTGACATCGTATACGCGAAATTACAGTTAATGGAATCAAGTATGAGATATTGCTGCAGTGTATCCGAAGCCCACGCGGAAAATATGTTTTGAAAACTGTTGTGAACAAATGCTTAAAAATTATTAGTTTTTAAAGTATTTAATTATCGACGGTATGAATAAAAACAATTCATACGTGACGTGGGAGAAACATGCCTGTAATATAATGCCATAGTCAGTGGAAATTTCCACTCATAATGTAAAATGCAAATTTCGTTTAAATTGCGTTCTACAGGAATAAACTAAAGTTTTCCGCAAGCGTTATAAATCTAACACTTTACAAATTATTTCCTAGATTAGTATACTGTAGACTACTTTAGTGTGATTTGAAATTTGCTTCGCAGTTTTTATTCGAATAAAAAGTACTGTGATTTGTGATTTTATGAATGCACCTGTAGGAGATTTTCAAACCATTAATTCGGTTGATATTTTATGTTGCAGAAACGAACGTTAATTAAAAACTAACTATTTTGTAATATTTTGACATGCAAATCAGTCGTTTCATTTCAAAGATAAATCAATATACTCGTAGATGACATTATTAGCTCCTATAACATTTTATTTATGGGAAGAATTTCGTCAATTTTTGAAACCTTTTACGAAATAAGTAATATTTGTTTAACGTGGCTTTTCGTAACAAATATGTATGTCCGGATTCGAAACAAATCGGTGACGTGAAAGTGCAAAGTGGAACCTCAGTAAAAATGTAAAATTCCAGAGATTCCAACATTTGTTTATTCCCCATCGTTTCCCCCCCAAATCTGTCATGTTTACATGTTTCAGTGTCCAACTCCTATGCTCTGGGTGATCATTGGCGCTGAATTGCTGCGTAAACTGTTTTCTAAATTTAGTTTTTGTTGACACGGGAAGACGGGAAATTGGACGTACAAACATTCGTAATTACAGAAGGAACTTCTGCGGATGCACAACATTGAATACTTCAAGGGAGGCGGACAGTTGAGATATCGCTATTATTATTTCACATCATAAATCCGTTCGTCCGTCGCAATCCGATTTCAATTACAAGAATACAAACCATGAAGGAAGGATAGATCAGAGGAAACTACAAACAATTGAAATATTTACCATAAACGTTTCGGCAGCAGACGAAAATGTTGTTATGCTGGCGGCTAAGAGTCTGCGCGGTATTACTGTTGCCCGCACGGGGGTAAATTACAAAGACTGGATGCTGCAGGTTGGCGGACGCACTGACGGTTTATTGCGGAAGGCTAATTTGTTTCTCATGTACCTTTGTCACGAAAATAATACGTCTCAACATTGCCCGCATGAAGAGAGAGACTCGGCGTTGGCGTTTCAGTTTGAACGATCGGTCAGCCGTATTAAATTTAGAAAACACTTCAATAGTTTGTCATTGTTCGCGGAGTAAATTAGTGGGATTCGTTTGTGTCAGTCATAATATCGAGGCACAGATGAGTAAAATGAGTATACCTCTTTCGGCAGGGACGAGTGCGACGCATACAGATGTGTTATGTAGGAAGCACTGGGATGTTTTGTTGTTGTTTTTCGCAGTTCTTGGGTGCATTAAGATGATCGTTTGATGGGGCGGTAGTTGTGGGCGGCGGTTGTTGTTGGAAACTATGCTCTATGGCTTCCAAAAATGCTCTGCTTTAGCACATGGATTTGTTTGTATTATGTGTTTGTGACGTTCGGGGGATCGCTTCTAAAAATAACATTATTACGCGGCACGCGGCGAGTGAATTCGAAACTGTGTGGGAAAAGAACTCGCACAATAAGAGAACAACGGCGGTGTGCGTTTACTGTGGTGGCCCGGCATGCATGTGGCCCGTGCTCGTTGACGGAGTGTTGTAAAGCGCGTCCGTTAGCTACGTTTGCCAGATTTACACTGAACTCTAAGGTAGTGGGGTCTATCACATTGAGCTCAACGATCATCGGCACACTCGTGCGGTTGGATGGTTCGCTGCAGAATAGTGTGTTTGTTCAAGCTATCGATCGTCGCTTCGGTGCTACCCGCTATTCACATTGTGCAGAGGCGCACCGTTTGCTTCTTGTTTCGCTTGCAACGTTGCCAGACCTGCGCAACGATCTGGTTTGAGTGGTGGTGGTGCCAAGGCGTTTTGATCTTGACTTAAGTGAATACCAATCCCAACCCACTCAACCGTGTCCGGTGCTGTTCGCTTGGATGTGTCTGTTTCCAATACATTGCAGCGCGGTCGTTATTTTAATGAATGAATGATTGTTTTTATCAGCGCGACGACAATAACAACAGCAAACCGTCAACACGCCAGATATCGTAACAACATTGTACACGATGACGTTACTCGCCGCCATCGCCTTAGTAGTAAGACTGTGGCTTTTGTTTGGAGTACGATTTGCGTGTTGTTATTGGTCTGGTGGTAGACCGAGAAACCGAGAAACCCACTAACTGCACACGACCAACACGGGTTATTTCGCGCAAAGCTTATTCTCCCTCTATACGCACACATCCGATCACCGCTTTTTGGGATGTGTGGGTGATATATGTGCCAACTTGGACGATCTTTTGCCATTCAAACTATTTTCAACGAGAATCATTTTGTTCTCTAATGGGTGGAAAGGAATAGGTTGGATCCCGTTCAGAGGTTCATAGTGTTTCTAAAGTTAATCATATTAGAACGACCGAACGGTTTTACGAAGTCAAATGATTCTTTCAGGAAAATAAACTTTATTTAATGTTCCACCAATTTCGTATACCTTCCGCACAAGACGAGTTTTCAAGTCTCCCCAAATAAGCATTTCGTTTATTCAAGTTTGGAAAGTTTCGGGTGGACAATTTGTGAATTTTTTTCCATGGCGTCTACCCCTTATCCTGGTAGAAATGCAATGGATCCAAGCTTTGTACTCAATTGCGAAATGGTGCCAAAAGTTCTGCCAAATGTGGTTGAGCATTGCGAAACAGTCCATTGAAATGGTAAGACCGTGACAGCCATCGTCGATCTACGCTACCATTTCCTGGATTTTGCCAACCACCTACTACATTACATGGTTGATAGGACGGTGCAGATTGCCCAAAAAATCGTGCACTTTGATTGTTCGTTTCATTTCTAATGATCGCATGATATTAAATTTTATTCACTTTTGCGAAAATGCAAAAGTCGTTCGCTTTCAGCAACATCCTAAATACATCAGGGGGATTCAGATGAAACCTTGGCAGCAACCTGCTGATATTGTGTTTTTGTGAAAAAAAAAACAATAAAAGAAACAAAAACCTACCCACGTCGAAAACTAACATTTAATACTCATTTAATATCTAAAGACTATGCAAGGAATATGACAAATTTACTTATTTTTCAGGTCCAAGTCTAACGTAACACTGCTAAATGTTAACATACGCCTAACATGAGGAACTACTTTGCCCATTTCTGGTAGTTTGTATTGATGCACCACATAGAGTAAGGATCCGTTTAAATACTTGATTCGGTGGTATCGATATCAACATACTAACAAAAGAAAAAAAAAAAACATCGATACAAAAATGTCGACACTGCTTATTAATGAAGCATTATATTTTACGTCAAAATTTACTTGCTTTTATCTTTTCAGTAAAACTGAAATTGGCAATTCATTACAGCTTCCTTGCTGTGAGCGGCGAGGGATCGTTGCGATACCATACGTCAAGAAAACTATTCGAAACTGGAATCCCGTTTTTCTTTTCTGCTATCGGATTACTTTTTGGGATCAACAACTAGCAGCACCGTGAATGAGCAGTCACGTTTTTGTAATGAATAATTTTAATATTTTCGGGCCTCTATAGATGGCTCAACCATTTTAATAAACCTGGAATGAGTCTCGTTTTAAAATCAATCAAATCAAATGTCAATTTCAGTAGTACTCGTGTTTAAATTTTCAGATTTGAGCTATTATTAAGCATTGGCAATGCCTGTACAATAATCGAACTCGAATTTGTCAAAAATTTGCTCATCACTGTCCTAATTTATTCTGGTTCCCGATAAGTTCCCGCTACTTACTTGATTTTGGCAACCAGCATAAAAAAATAAAATAAAAACAATCTGAGAATTGTGGTCGAACAGTATCTTAAAATTGTACAAGAATAGCCAAATCCCATACGACTAACCCGAATAACGAAACCGATTTGGAGAACTGATTACTCCAAAAGCATATTCTCCATTAATAGATTGAAACTAAAATGTTTGCTGATTTCTACCAGTCGCATTCAGGTCCAATGCAATGGTTTAAAAACTTCGACTTGATAGGTTAAGTGCACTGATATGCTCATGTTTGATAAAAGGAAACGAAAATTGCCGTATATTAAATAGAGACGGAATTGCTCTTTAAAAAGCAATACACAATATCAATAATAACAAATCTTACCCTGTAGTAAAGGTTATTGTCGTAACCGTCAGTCTGTAAATGCGCTCATAATCACTTCCGCTGTGAATGGATAAGGTCTTCGGCAAAATGCCCCAAAAAGTCAAATATTTCAAGCGACCTTCAAAAAGGTGTGGTAGATGAATGATGTATAAAAGGAAGAACTCATCCATTGCACACGGAATTCGTAATTTAACAATATTTACCTGCCGGTGCTTTGTGATCGAAATGTGAATAACTTAATTATGATGATCCTTAAAGTGCAAATAGTTTAAATTTGTTCATATTGCAAAAAGATATTTTTTCCTCCACTTTAGACATCTGAATTTGACTGCGTGCTATAGTTTATAATGTAGTGATTTTAATTGTCAACCATTTAATTAAAAACCTCTCAGATGTGAACCTTCAAAACTTTATCTTTAACAGATTGTTCAAATATTCTAGTCTGCGGCGAAAGTTGGGGACGGTATAGTAGATTCATTTTGAAACAAACTAGTATTATTGGAGTTAAGCTTTAATCGGCAGATTATTTTAAATAATGATTTTCGATTTCAAGGATACTTTTTGTTGCTTTGCCGGTGTTCAACTTCTAGATAAAATTTCAATGTATCCAAATTGTAAGTTTTCCCTTCATTTGTTTGGAATTCCAAATAAACGTTTTTCTCATTTCTTTCTTAAAGATTATATGCGTTTCCCACTCTGAATATTGACAACTCAAGTGGGCGATGTAGCATTGAGTAAGTATCTTTTGTTTGAGTGAATTTATTGGCGCTCTTGGTGTACAATGAAATCGGATATGTCGGTCCATGACAAGAGCCACTCCAACGATAATCCCAAAGACTGCTTACTTGTGTGGGTGGCCTAAAGAGCATTGAGGCACTTGGTGGTTCGAATGACCTAGGTGGCGATCTCGTTGCACTTATGCGCGGATCGATCGATGATAGGAATTATAATAGCCAGCAGCAATTGTGGAACTTCCTCTGGAGGTGGAAATGCTTGATTTGCGATCTCCCTTCCTCTTCTATACTACACTGCAGACATGATCGAATTTGTGAGTTATTACCTGTGCGATGGATTGAATCACCATCTAATATGTTTTTGACACTTTAATCACTTTAACCTTTGAAATAAGATGGATATCACGCAACAGTCATAAACTTTTTATTGTCTTTGAATTGCTGTCGTGGTTGTTGTTGCGGCATTTTGTCCGTTTACCACTCGATGTGCGTGCGTGTGTGTGAGTTTGTGCTATGATCTAAACTTAATAACGTAATTGAGCTTTATTAGAATTCGCATATCTGGAAATTGCTAAAATTAAATAAAGCAGACTTGAGACCAACCAGTGCACGGGTACCAACGACGACAACAGCCACAGTGAACGTCTGAAGAGATTCGTATAACTCATGACACCATAGTCATTTTTAACAGGTACACGTCATTCATTCATTCATACATGCCCTCTACCTACCTACATATCTACCAAACTATATGTGTGTGTGCGGTTGTAGGCATGCAAGTATTCTGATACTCGCTGCTACTCGTTGCTACTCTCGCTTTATGCCAACCATCCGTTTTGAGTACAAGCTATACTTACTCAGTTCTGAACATGGATCTGTTAACGGTTTTCGCTAAGCGCAAAGCGATTGACCTGCCTCCTCCTCACCCCTCATGACAACGATTAATTGTGAGCATTTTGTCAAATAAGGCAATGGGACAGCATGACGAGTTTAGTGACGCCAAAAGGAAGGCAGTGCCTCTGACCATATATGGTCGCAGTAAATAAAGCAGTAGTTTGCAAAGTAAAGTAACTGGTTTTCTACAGCCCCAGAGAAGACGTCTATACAGCGGCCAAATAGGGTCACAGTGATCTGTTATGACGTTTATGGCCACCACCATCACATCATGATTGGTGGCTTACTGTGATCCAGTGGATATTGTCTGTTTGCACTTCAAATACTATCGTACATATTCATATCTGCTGATTGTCATCCCCTCGTCAGTGATAGAAGGCTAATATATAATTGATGTGAGAAAACCGGAGCCGAGGGCGATTTGTTGCTATAAATGCATGCAATATATATACAGTACATATGTCTATAATAGAGGTCACTCCAAAGGAGTAGCTTTTCCATTGCTTCTAAAGCAGCACTATCAAGATAGACTGCTTCATATATAGATTCTTCTGACAGATACAACAGATTTCAATAGCCATTGCTTAAATTATATTTCAGTCGCAATGCTGAATTTTATTTCAACATCTACTATATTTTTATACTGATATGAGTCTTGCTATTTGGTAAAAATAAATATTTGTTACCGCAAGTAGATTTAATATTTTAAAAAATGCTAACATCGAAGGTCAATATAATTTTTCATGAATTTGAAATCAATTACTCGTTAGAGTCATTCAGTTAAACAGGGTTTTCCCAAAATTAAGAGATTTCCACTTTAGAATACAAGAAATTAATAGATTTCATTCTGTTAAAATTTTAAAGATGAAAACTACACAGAAATCAACTGATGTTTTTCAATTATTATTTCTGTCTATTTTTTAAATTGTTTATTAAAATTTTATAGCTTTTCTAATATGTTACAATTATCGATAATAGTAAAAACAGTTATTTGTCATATATACTTATACTACCTTATGTATATATATATAAATCAATTGCTGTGCGTTAGTCTCGCTAAAGCTCGAGAACGGTTGGACCGATTTGGCTAATTTTGGTCTTAGAGTTGAGTATTCCGGAAGGTTTAAAAGGTTTTATTTGAAGTGATAGATGGCGTTGGTGATGAGATTTTTGCAATTAATTTTTTTTACCACATTAACATTTTGAAGGCAAAACAACGTTTGCCGGGTCAGCTAGTTTGTCATAAAAAACAGGCATATTTGGAAACCAGAAGATACGAATTTCTAAGAATTCTTTTTCTTCCAGGTTTCGGAACTTTGACCTCGCAATTTATTTTTGATGTGTGGACATGAAGAAAAATTTATTTATTCTAAATCAGGGCTGCGTGATGAACGGCCAGTTGATTCGTGGTTTGGAGTACTTAGAAAGTCACTTGTTCCACCTGAAACGTGAGGGTTGGCATTGTCGTGATGGAGAATAGTACAAGTTTAGTTTGTGCCTTCCTTTATTCTTCCGAAGACTTTTGGCAAACAAATAATGGCGTGGCAAAATTGACTGATCTACATTACTTCATAGAGGCAAAATGTCCGGAACTTCCGAGTAAATCTCCGAGTATTTGCTTTGAAGTGCTTCGCGCGCGAACGTTTTTTCATTTTTCAGCATTTTCTTGGACTAATCGGTATATTCATTACATACGATCATGCAAAATTAGGAGTAAAGATTTGATTTAATGTTTGGGACTGCAAAATTAAAATTGCAATTACGTGTATGTTTTATATAAAATGGCTTTCCAAGAAGTCTATTCGTGTTTAGTTTAAGTTAATGCTTGAATTGTTAAACCATAACTATAATATCACCCCGTAAGTTATTGGGTCAAAAGAAACCTCGAAACTGTTAAATTTTTCAGCCGACAGTTTGATTCGCTTTCTCTGTTTTTTAGTTATGCTGAAATTATTCTCCTACTCTATGTATGCACGTAATTTCAGATTTTACACTCCATTTCATTTCTTTTGGGAGATAACTTCCGATGCCATTAAATGTTTCCACACAACGGATTGGGAATACTATTTTGCGTCAGGTATGGCAAATCTTCAATTGTACTACTTCTTGGTAGGAAAATGGCAACTGATGTATTCACTTAGTTTTTGCTGTCGTTGGTACGTTTTCCATTTATTGAAATTATTCTATACTCTGGATTAGTCCAGGTTTTTAAAAGCATCCGACTTAAATTTCGAAAAATTTATATTTTAGCGGCGCGTTATGTAGGCGTCTTGGAAATTCCAGTTTTTCACCACTCTCTATTGTTTCAGTACAGTTTTGTCCTATCAATGACGCGAAAATATTACGAAGGCGATGTAAATATAACGATGAATTATTTTACTCTAACATTCGCTTATTTCCAACGTTCGCTCAAGAGCATAATTTTGCACTCTTTCGTTCCCTTTTCCAACGTGGAACTTTAATAGTTTAACGCTTTTTAACGTCATATGTAACGGTATTCATCAGGGCGGGCCATAAGGGTGTTGGCGGTTTAAATATTCAATTAAAAAAAAACTAAGAAACATAAAAAAAATATATTTGTATTTTTAAAAAGTAGAAGCATGGGAATTTTTAAGACTTAAAAATAATGGTGTCCAAATGGCTTCCCTCGGCTGCTTGACACTCTTGGAACCGAAGTCGCAAATTTTGGAAAACTCGTTGAAAAGTTGTTCTCGGTATTTTGTTACTTTCCTGAATAATGTTCCTCTTCAAATGCTCTAAATTGGTCGGATTATTCTCGTAGACTACCGATTTGAGGTAGCTCCATAGAAAATAATCGCATGGAGAGAGATCGGGGCTACGTGGGGCCATTCAATATCCCCCCTTTTCGAAATGAGTTTTCCAGGAAAAACATTTTTCAGCAGCTCTATGGATACCCTAGCCGTATGACATGTGACCCCATCCTGTTGAAACCACATCCTCGAGGTATTGCCTTGAAGTTCTTGCAAAGCTGGCACCAAAAAGTCTGCTAGCATGTTGCAATAATTGTTCGCTCTAACCGTCGTGAACTGAAACACGAACACGCTCCACAATGTTGGCTGATCTTGTAGAAACTGGGCGACCACGAACCGTAATTGGTACTGTTGAGCCGGTTGTTTCGAACATTCTGATCCATTTTTGTATCACATTGGCGCTTGGAACTTCACTTAAATCGTGTAAACCGTGTTCATGCCGATACAAACGTCGTGCAGTAATCACTGATTTATTGTTTTCGTAATACGCTCGGACACTACATTTGGGGAATCTCTTTCTTTTTTTCTCGTGTGCTTTCATTGCCAATATTTAACTGAGTAGCAAATCCAACATGTTTTTTTTTTTCCTTCACAACTGATCGTGGAAGCATCACAGAGCAATGTCGTCCAGGTGCCACATGGCGGAAAACTTCAAGATGGATGGAGATGCAAATATCATAGATACACTGCAAACTATATGGCACAATCATCGAGCCATTGTATAATGTAATTGGGACACATCGTCTGGTCATTAAAAACTTCAATTTCTATACATTTTTAGGTATTCTGAAACAGTTTAATTCTTTCCGAAGCATTTTGTATAGGAACCTTCACAAAACTTGCATTTCGCTGGCTTTGCCGTCAAACTTTCAATGTAACAAACCTGGGGGAGTTTCGAGTTGTTGCTCTTCCACGTTTCTAGACTGACATAATGTACGCACTCCCTTCAATACATACAACATTCTGTGCAGCCACTTATTTCACAAAATACTTAAATTGACACAGAGCATAAAGTCGAATTTGTTGCCTCCATTAACATGAAAAGTAGCCCGAGTGATGTTCACAGTTTGTAACAGTTATGCCAAACAACCACAGTATGTGCATAGTGGGCAGATGGGTAGGTACGTCATCATCATTACGACAAGCACTCTCAACTCTGACAAATGTAGCGTCAACACTCACGAATATTCGCTTGTACAGCGGTATACAAGTGTATCTTTGTGCGTGTGTGTGTGTATCGGCCTAATGGCTGTCATAGATTTCCCAATTTGTTACCGCGCTATTGTGATGAGCCCACGCTTAATTGTCTGTTCAGTGTTTTATCGTTTTTAAATGAACGATTAAATTCAATAAATTGGTTGTTATTGATTTGTGGCAAACGTCCCCTTGTTGTTCGCCAACGTCCCCCCCCCGCCCGTGTTACATTGATAGCGAGCGGGACATATGGCGCAGTTTTGTCTTTAGATGGTGCCTTAGTGCGCTCGCTAAGATGATACTGTGATAACAATTGCACGTACAACAACTGAGAGCTTTTCCAACTTCCCAGGCTCTTAGAGGAACCCTTCCAACCCTTCGTCACTGGTGTTCCATCTAACCTTAGTTAGTAGACCAATTTGACACAATAGCAACAATAATATTTGCATTACAATATGACAACATAATTAACTTGGTTAATTACTTTCGTTGTCTACATTGCCACTACAACTACAACTGAACTTTGTATGTTTACTCAAAACTTTGCTAATTGTGCTGAGAACACACACACACACAAACATACCTCTACAACGCCACAAGTATACGCGTATCTAAGCAATAATACCACCATTACACCCGCAATCAGCAATGCGTACTATTTTAGTGGGTGGCAGACGCGGTTGGCACAAAACCATGATTGTCATGTGGGTATTAGCTAGTAGGATTGTATAAAGTTACAACTAGGATGTGGGCGCTTTAGTGATGGGATGGGATAACTAGAACATTAACATCTCAAACGCGAACAGGATGCGATTGCCACCAATCTGGTCTAACAAATTTCAATCACTGAAGAGCAAAGGACAAATATATATTAAAAAACACATCGACATCGACCGCTAATACTTAATATACCTGTTAATTAAATGTTGACTAGTATATGAATCCTGATAACATCAAGAGAAAAATTTATGTTCCATATAACAGGGTGGCCACAATAATTAGAGTACACCGGATTATTGGCCATGGTATCGCAGGTTGAAACATCGCACAAAAACCTTGAGGGGGGAATCCAATATGAAAACAATTTGGAACACTGTGGAACCCTCATAACCAAAAATTAAAATTTGAACGAACTCTGTGGTAAAAACCTGGTCAGAAATGATTTTTCAAATGAATAGTTGAAACAGCTCCAGTAATAGGCAAAAGTTTTCCCCTCCAAAACCGATTCCGCCCACTAGCTCCAGACTTGATGTACACTACCACCGTATTGATTTGCTTCAACTAGTAAAGGATTACTCGTTGTAAAAATACTAAAAGCGCCCGTTAATACCATTATTTTTGCCTGTTTCTAGGGATGTTGGTTAAGGTGGTCTCTTTCATATAATGCCAAAAGTTATTCTAATTTATAATTGATAAAAAAAATCCCAAATATCTCATTTTATTTCTTTCCTAATTTAATTTAATTTCATTCCATTCCACTCCATTTCATATCATTTCATTTCATTTCATTTCATTTCATTTCATTTCATTTCATTTC
>JAHXMU010033982.1:0-13508 GCA_019455685.1 Philornis downsi | reverse complement strand
AAAAAATGTTTGCATGCAATAACATATTTTTTAAGTTTTTTTTTTTTCAAAGAATAAAAGCAATACTTTTTTTTCTACAAACTGTTCATTGGTGCGTGTACCTTTTATTTTAGATTTATGTTTTTTGTACTATTTTTATTTTTGTTTTCTGTTTTTATTTATTATTTTTCTTTTTATTTTTTATTTCTTATTTTAAAAATAATGATCCAAATCATTAGAAACGTAAAATAATATCTTTGTTTGTTTTCTGGTTCACCAAATTTTGTTAAAATTTGTGCCTGAGCTTCCAAAGACTTGGTTTTAGAGGTGAAAAAATCGTTTATTTATGTTGGGCAAAAAGTTAATGGTTCAAACTACTACCTAAATAAAGTTAAAATATCTTTATTTATTCAACCTTTTTTTTTAATTATTTTCGATTTGATATACGCTTCAAACATTTTTCTCTGACTTGTGGCAAATGTTCTTTGATTCGTTTTACTTTTTTTTAAATGGAGGAAGAATGACCAAATAAAATTCGTTCCCTTATCAAATTTTATCAATTTTTCGACTCTCCACCAAATAACGATTTCATCGAACCCTTTATTAGAAGTTGTATTTAAACTTTATAATAAAGACGGATATTTTTTGAACTGCAAATTCTGTCCACGTAAATCTAAATAATAAGAAAAAAATCTAATAATTTCATTAAAAATTATTTTGCAAATTTCCAAAAAAATTTTATATCATAAAAATACGTTTTTATGTCAAACACTTTCGGCTGAAAACCCCTACAACAATTTGTGCAGTTTTGCATAGTGTACCAAATTGATATGCTGCTTTCTTTAGACAAGCTGGGTACTCTATTCTTTTCACGATTTCACTACACATTCCTTAATCGCGAAAAAATTTTATGGGTACTGGTTTCCATATGTTCAATAATACATTTCCAAAATTATGTCTTTTTATTACTATGTATATTATTTTACAAGTTTGAAAATGATTTATCGAACATATGAGAACATATTTTCTGTGTAAAACCAAAAAAAAAAAAATCCTCGTGAAAAAATACAATACTGTCCTAGTGAAAATTTTGTTTCACTTTCTTTATATAGAGATTCACCGCGCAAAAGTTGTAAACAAATTTTAAGATTTTCTATTTTGCTACACTGAAAAAAAAAAATAACTCCATAGCTATAAAATATAGAAATTTTGGAATAACGCTCGAGTATGAGCATTATGCATAAAATTATGATTACCATGAAAAGTGGTTAAACTTCACCCCGTGTCAATCAAAATTGCAATAAGGCCGCTTTGACTATTTTTGCCATCACTGATGGTGCATCACTGAAAAGGCCTTGTATTTTGGTTTGAAGCGAATCTCTCTTTCTTATAGTGCTTCCTCAATAGCGTAATTTTACCCTCTCTCGGTTTCTTTCACAATGTGGAAAATCAACAGTTTATCGTTTTTTCAACATTGTGTGGAGTGTTGTCAGATCGTCGTTGCGCGTCGTTGAATATTGCCAAAATACGCAAAATATCGCCAAAATATGAAATCATATTATTTTAGCTAGAAAATCAGTTTATTTTTATATAATATTCTTACAAATATTATTTACATTATTGATCTATTTTTTTTGCGAATTTCAGCAATAATATTGTTTATAGCAATTCGGCATACGAGTAAACTTAGAATAAAGTAATGTGAGCCTATTTAAATGATTTTTTTTTACAAGTTGTATCAGTGTACGAGTATCAGTATATAAATATAATAAAATAAAATACCTTTTTTAAGACCATCTCACCAATATTTGCGATATCATTGCGAAGCGTTGCCGATTGTCGATTGGTAACAAAGAAATAGATCAAATTGCACATGAAAAATAGATGCAAATCTCTTACGGTTATATTAACAGACACCATAGTTGATCTATTACTATCGTTGACCTGTTGTTATTTCGGGTTTAAATGGAATATGGTATGTAGGATCATAAGATACTTCGAAAGAAAAGTTTTATTATACTCGTATATGCCAAATGTCACGAGAGAAAAAGGAATTTAAGAGGAAAACCAATCTTTTATTCTAATTGTAGGTTGGCGTAACGGAAAATTTCAATGAATTAGAAGCTACATACATGTTTTCGGGGGATATCTACTTAACATATGCATAATCTGCTCAGAAGTCGATTTATATATAACTGATGATGTACTGATAACATCGATTTAGTCACAAAGGTGAACTTGTCCGAAACGCGTCGTCCTTCTGGGTTACTACAGAATTGAGTGTTACGCGAAATAAATATTTGCAAATATATTTTCAAATGTGTATTTGACCTCACAGCTAACTTGGAATACATATGTATTCCTTTGTACGCTATAAAGGAATTAACAAGGGCACAGTGAAAGCGTAAACAGGTTGTGTCCAATTTTGTGCTTTAATATTAAATTCGAAAATTTTGATATTTGCGTTTAACATTTCATTTTGAGTTCTAAAGTATTTACCGCTTGCACTTCCAACAAAAGATTTAAAAACTCTGCCAGGTAATATTTTTTTTACAAAAACCATAATTACAACAAAATGACGTACTAATCTGTATCATTTGAACCCAAATATGATACGGCAAATAATTATATCCGTAAAAAGAACAAGAATGTGATTTTTCCACATAATTCGGAATATTTTTAAAACATATCTCCAAAAAATCTGCTAAATATTTAAAAACTGCAAATCGCCGTTCTTGAATGTTCGTCGCCAAAGAAAATCGCTACGTTTGGCGGCAAACCACAATATCGACAACACTTATTGCATGCGTTAATAGTTTCATACGTTCAATTTCCTTTAATCCGCACAAATGGTAACGGAAATAAGCAAAGTTATGAAGTTATTACGAAAAACAGAACGAGCGAAAGGTATAATCTTACTCTCTTGTTTCTCTATTCATCATAACTTCCGCTATAGAGCGAACTAATTTGTTTATGTTCTGTACATTTCCTTTGATCATTGCTGTTTCGGTTTTGGTTCTCTCACTTGGCAAAACAACTAAGTAAAAAATTACTCTGTGATATTACGCTCTCCACTTTTCTGTCTGGCTCTTTTCCCCCGTTTTTACGATGTTTTTGTATTGTTTTGCTTTCATTTCCTCGTTTTGCTTACTATTCCTCTTTAGTCTACGGAGTGTCAAAGAGTGAACAGAGAGAGAGTGATATATTCTTACTCTTTTGTTGCTCTAATCACCATAACATTGGCTACAGAGCGAACAAATTTTTGTTATGTTTTGTACATGGTCTTTGATCATTGCTGTTTTGGTTTTGGTGCTCCCGCTTGATAAAACAACAACGTAAAAATTATTCTGTGATATTACGCTCGTCTCTTTTCTGTCTGGTTCTTATTTTACCGTTTCTATGGTGTTTTTGTATTGCTCTGCTTTTCTAACTTCGTTGATTGCTGCTCCTCTTTAGTCTAATTAATATTTTGGGGCAAAGTGCGCGTAATTCAACAAGTCTGATTAAAATTTAATTATTTTTGCGTTTAAACAGGATGCAATTGAATGAAATCGGTGTTAAAGTGATTAATGTATTTGTATCCACTAACAGTTTATCAAATAGTCGCGCGAAAAGTCTGTTAGCTCAATTTACAGTGCAAATAGCAGCCGTTTGCAATTGTTTGTCGGTTTTCGTGTTTTTTACTGTGCCGGTGTGTGGTTAAAAAAGAGAAGATGATGTGTAATAACGGGAGAAGTAACAACTTTTTTCTTTTTTGCGGGTGGATAGTTTGTAAGAAGTTTTTTCATAATTACGCCAATATACAAAAATTGTGGTCAATATTTCGAAAGAGTTCGCATGTAAGGAATCGCCCGTTGACGATATATGTACATATATGTACATATGTAGCTTTGCAATACATCCGAAGTCCAGTTGTAAGTTAGAAGAAAGTGTATAAGCTAAAAATGAATATGGATGGTTGTAAATGAGAACAGTGTAGCGGAGGAAAATGTTGTGGCATGGCATCATTGGGCAAAGATAGATAATGCTGAATCGATTAACAGAATTAGCCGTAAGTATTACTTTATAACTAACTGTACTATAAGAGTTTGTATAAAGATGCACCTTGTACCGTTTGCCTTCGCCTTTTTGATTTTCTTAACATCTCTTTGAAGGTAATAGCGATCAGAAAATTAAAAAAAAAATAGAAAAACCAATTTGCTTGTCATGTTTTTTTCATGAAAATGTTAATGTTTTCTTCCATTTTTCTGCGTTGTTTGGCTTAATCTACCTGGATGACACTAATAAAATTCGAAGTTATCATTAAATTATATTAAAGTGTTGGAAAATTTCGCGTTTAGAAATGAGTATTCATTTATTGCTATTTATATTTTGACCTCAAAACTAATGGGGTGATGTGGGTGGTAAAATATTTTTCACGCTGACCGTAGCGCGATGGTGAGTACACGCAACCAAACCAAACCACCTATTATTAGTTGAGTAGCGGTCAACGAGATGCGTTGAGTAATTGACAGGTCTTCGTAAATTTTCTTCAAACTATGGCGTGTGGAATCCTCGTAGTACACTGTAAGTTCCGTTGAGTGAGTCTAAAAATAGAATGCATGTAAACTCACTGAATATGACAAGCTTTCCAATGTCTCATTCATGAGATGCAAGGGAATTTGTTTTTATTTTTGCGAATATTTTACAACTGGCTGTGAACAAAATTGTCTGAATTATTCTTCGGCTCGCAGTAGGCATTGCAATACTGACTCCAAATTGTGCGTTTGCAGAACCAACAGCATTAGCTGTAGTTTTCCGCTGATCGATTTTGACAACTTTTGTCGGTTGCGGGCAATAGTTTTTCTAGCTTCGTTTTCCAGCATTTTACCAATACGTATCTCCATCCAATTCTGCAAACCGTAGATTTGTGAATGTTATTTAGAACTCGGAACACCAAAACTGTAATAAAACACATCAAATGACATGTGCTTTCCAGATTGGAAATATTTCAGAATGTCAATTTTTATTTTTTTATTGGTATGCCCCACTGTACGTAAACGTACTCAACTAAACTTATTTCTAGATACTGGCGTCCTGAAGTATCTTCAAAAGTTTTCTTCCTCCCTACTTTTCAAATGAATTTTACAGCGCCAATTTTTCAATCAAACATGAAACTTGAATGCAACGTTTTCGACCATTTTGTCAACGAAGAAGTCTAAGTTAACTTAACTTATTGCTAGGGCATTATAAATTTGAAAAAGCTTTGCATCGTTATTTTCTAGACGAATTTTTAAACGCTAAATTCACAAATTATTTAGCAACGCAATAAACAGTAAAAGAGTTTGACAATGCTATGTTTAATGAAAACATTGACTTAAGATGTATAATAAAAAAATGACTTTTTCCCTTTAATCGTCAAATGAGTGCAGTCATAGCAAGAATTACTGCCTTCTTCGATGTAAAGTGCATGATATTAGTAAAATAACAAACAAGTTCGTTCGAAATTTTAACATTCATTCAGTTTATGTGATTCTAACAACACATTTAATAATGCCGTCTGATAATATTTTTCACAAAAGTCATAAATATAATAAAATAACGTATTGAGCTGTGTCATTTTAACTCAATTCTGATGTTACGAAAAACCATATCCGCAAGAAGCATAAGTATGCAATTTTTTCCGTATAATTCCCACAAAAACATCGCTAAACACGTAAATAATCGCTAATCGCCATTATAAAATTTCCGTCGCCAAAGAAAATCGCTATGTTTGGTGGCTAACCGCAATATCTGACAACAGTTATCGGGTGCGTTAAGGGTTTCGTACATTATTCATCAATTTCCTTTAATGTGCACAAATGATAATAGAAATAAGCAAAGTTATGGAGTTATTACGAAAAACAGAACGGAACGAACGGTATAATCTTATTCTCTTGTTTCTCTATTTATCCTAACTTTCGCTATAGAGCGAACTAACAAAACGAACTTGACAAAACAACAATGTAAAAATTATTCTGTGATATTACACTCTCTTTTCTGTCTGGCTCTTTTTCTTACCGTTTCTACGATATTTTGTATTGTTGTGCTTTTCTAACTTCGTTCATTACTATTCCTCTTTAGTCTACAGAGTGAACACAGAGAGCGATATATTCTTACTCTCTTGCCTCTCTAATCATCATAATATTATTCTGTGATATTTCGCTCTCCTCTTTTCTGTCTGGTTATTTTTTTACCGTTTCTACGGTGTTTTTTTATTGCTCGCTTTTCTAACTTCGTTGATTGCTGCTCCTCTTTAGTCTAATTATAATTTTGGGGCAAAGTGCGCGTAATTCAACAAGTCTGATTAAAATTTAATTATTTTTGCGTTTAAACAGGATGCAATTGAATGAAATCGGTGTTAAAGTGATTAATGTATTTGTATCCACTAACAGTTTATCAAATAGTCGCGCGAAAAGTCTGTTAGCTCAATTTACAGTGCAAATAGCAGCCGTTTGCAATTGTTTGTCGGTTTTCGTGTTTTTTACTGTGCCGGTGTGTGGTTAAAAAAGAGAAGATGATATACATACATACATATGTATGTACATATGTATAATAACGAGAGAAGTAACAACATAGAGGCGGTCATACGCGAAGAGTTGTGGTGCTTACTTTTTCCTTTTTTGCGGATGGATATTTTGTAAGAAGTTTCTTTTCTTAATTATGTCAATATATGTACAAGAATTGTGGTCTCTATTTCGAAAGGCTTCGTGTTGTAATAGCATACATACATACATATGTATGTATAGCCCGTTAATAATATGACTGCAATACGTGCGAAGTCTAGTTGTAACTTAGATAGAAATGGAAAATGTACATATGTATGTACATACATACATACATACATATATATATATGGAAGGTTGCAAATGAGAACAGTGTACTGGAGGGAAGAGTTGTGGCATGACATCGTTGGGCGATGATAGATAATGCTGAGTCGATTAATGGAATTAACAGTAAGTATTATTTTATAAATAACTGTACTGTTGGCGTTTGTATGAATTCCTCAAGATGTATCTTTTTGAACAATGAACGCTTACGTTCGCCTTTTCGATCTTCTGAACATCTCTCTGGGTAAATTGTTTTGATAATTGCGATCGGTAAAATTTAAAAAGTTTCATGAAAATGTTAGTTGTTGTTATTTGTATTTTGGCTCCAAAACTAAAAAGCTGATGTGGATAGTAAAATATTTTTTCACACCGACGCAACTATCGTTTGCCTGATCTCGGGTTCAAACCCTGATACAGCCACCTATTATTATTTGAGCAGCGGTCAACATGATGCCTCTGACGAATACGTCAATAGTCCAGTAATTGACAGGCCTTGTAAACTATTCTCAAACCGTGGCGTCTGGAATCGTCGTTAAACTGTAGGTCCCATTAAGTGAGCCTAAATATAGGATGCGTGTAAACTCACTGAATATGACAAGCTCTCCCATGTCTCATTCACGAGATGCAAGGGAATTTGTTTTTATTTTCAACAATATTTTACAGCTGGTCGTCTGGGAACAAATTTGTTCCCATTAATCTCTGCCTAGCAGTAGGCATTCCAATTTTTAGCTTCTTTAGTCGTTCTAGTTACTTTTCCAAGCTTTTTGCCGTATCGCACTTCAATTCGGTCAACCGTAGATTCGTGAATGTTATATAGAGGGTCGAACACCACCGTTGTAATAAAACATAGCAAATGACATGTGCTTTCCAGTTTGGAAATATTTCAGAAAATGTTCAGAATACAAATTTCTTGTGTTTATTGCTATGCCAAACTGTGCTTAAACGGAGAATTTCTTTCAACTGAACTTATTAGGGAACACCGCCGCCCTGAAGTAATTTCAAAAGTGTTCATTTCTATTTTTGAAATGAATTTCACAACGCCAATCCTTTAATCAGGCTTGAAACTTGAATACAACTTTTTCGACCATTTTTAGACAAAATGAAGAACGAAGAATTCTTTTTCAACACGCAAAACACTTGTCTTATTTATGCCTCTCATAAACAAACTAAACACGTTGTATGGATAAAACCATCAAGATATCTTCGATGCGAGTGTACCGACATAAAAAAAATAATAATCGAAAGTCGAATGTACGTAGCGAAAATTGTAAATGCACCTATTTTTTGAACACACTTCATATGAATACAAAAACGAAAAGGTTCTGCCATTCAAATGCGTGTTCTGCATAGAAACTTTACAGCAAAACGAGACCCAAGGCGACCCTCGAATCTTGGATTTTATAAATAATTTTGTTTTCTGGATTATTCATATAAAATAAGCGTTACGTGCATAAAATTGTTATTGAGGCTTCATGAATCAAATTACCGAAGCATTATAAATTATTATTAGTAGGATCTTAGGAGTATAATAATGAGTTTTAAAAATTAGCGTGCGTCGTGAGTGAACAAAATTATGTTTTTTTTTGTTAATAATATAGTATTGACCCTCGCATATACAGGGTGGCGCAATAGAACGTGCATATTTAAAAAATATATTAAAAAATAAATGCAAAAGGTATGGTTAAAATAAATCTAAGGCTTTGCAGAGTAATAAATGTAGTTTATTTTTTAAAAATAACATCATCTAAATGGTGACCCTCTCTACGACGGCACTCCTCTAACCGCAAACGAAAATTATTGAAAACTTTCTTCAGTAATACTGGTGTAATGGCTGCCATTTCACCACGGATATTCTCCTTGAGCTGAACGATGTTTCTTGGATTATTACTGTAGACTTTGTGTTTGAGGTATCCCCACAAAAAAAAGTCAAGAGGCGTCAAGTCTGGACTACGTGGGGGCCATGGGATATCACCTCTTTTCGAAATCAGTCTGCCAGAGAACATCTGCTTCACCACCGCCATGGAGCCATTTGATGTGTAACAGGTAGCTCCATCTTGTTGGAACCAAGTTCTGGAATTCACTATTCTTGAACTTTCAATTTCTGGAGCCAAAAATCCGTCCAACATCTCAACATAGCGTTCCGTATTAACCGTGACGTTTTGGCCCCGCACATTTTCGAAGAAAAAAGGACCAATTATTCCTCTGCCAGAGATTGCTGCCCATACTGTCACTTTAGGACTATGAAATGGTTTCTGGTGTTTGATTTTGGGATTTTCACGAATCCAGTAATGACAATTTTGACGGTTTACGAACCCATTCATAAGGAAATGAGCCTCGTCAGAGAAAAGGATATTGTCAAAATTGGAAAATCGATTAAGCATTTCATTAGCAAATGCGAGCCTTGCTATGAAGTCAGACTCTTTCAATTCTTGTGTTAATTGCAGCTTATATGGATGCAGTTTAAGATCCAATGTTAAAATTCGTTGCAAACTTCGTCGCGATAATTGTAAGACAGACGATCTCTTGCGAGTCGACATTTGTGGATTTCCTCGTATTGACTCCATAACTCTCTCAACATTGCCTTCGGTCCTAGATGTTTTTGGGCGACCATTTGCTTGTGGTTTAAATGTTGAACCGGTCTCTTCAAAACGCTTTACCCATATTTTAATTAAATTAGCACTCGGAGCTTCACTAATTCGCCGTAGTCCATATTCAGCACAATATAGTCGCCTAGTAGCAATATATGAACGAGAGTTCTCGTAAAATGCGCGCACGCAAAATGCGCGACGCTTCCCGTCGAAGTGATTCATAGCGACTAAAACTCCATGAGCCCGCCAACCCAACGATGTAGGCGCCCCTCCGCCCGCGCCTTTTCTACCCCGCAAAAAAAGGTGATGCAATATGCACGTTCTATTGCGCCACCCTGTATTTTGTATTGTGTAGAGTACATTTTGAAGACAGTTTATTTAGATACTATAAGAAAGCGCCTCTCTCTTTATATCTAAATTTCTAAATTACAAAGTTTGGAACGCTCAAGAAGTGCACGTTGCTTTTTTGTATTTTTTTTTTTTTAATTTTTGTTTTTTTTTTTTATAAATATATTTTGAAATCAGCTTCATATTTCCTTCAAATAGGAAATATGTATTTAATATTTTTGATTTTTAAACTAAATTTCTCGGGTGTTTTTTTGGCAACATATAGAGATCTCTGATTTCGTGTGCCTCATTAAAAACATTCAAAAATGCTTTTTGAATTCGTTTTTTGTGGTTTGAAATTTGCTTGTAATTAATTTTTATTCAACGTAAAACTGTAATTGTGGGCGCAAACATGTAAATACTTTTATTAATGCCGGAAATTACATTTTTGAGGTAGGTCAACTTGTAAAGATAAAAATTGTGTTTGGCCACTTCTTAGTACATATTCAACATACAAATGAGAGTTTAATAATGCATTTGAATCACGTAATATTGCATTGCACAGTGGTATGTAGGAATTGGAGGGAGATCTAGACTTTCACTAAAAGTATTTTTGAGTAGCCTGTGTCAATACAGGGAGATTTAAAGTTATGTACCTACATTGGTTGCGAAAAAACTTTCCGAACTTGTATGTATGATAACCGATGTTGAATCGCTTGCCGCTTTGTTGTTATTGTGCCACTATATTACTATTCTGTCATTAGTTTGACATTCGACTGCATTCCGGACCTAAAAATGTATAAGAACGACTTCTCCATATGTGTTTCCACTTTCTACAATTTACTTCGTCGTGGTGGGTGAAATTTCCTACTGTATTTTTCTTTCCTTATTGATAAAAAGATTCCCTCAGAACAATTTTAACATTTAGCAGCCATGGGTATCTTCTACGTCTTCAGACAAGAAGTTCGTTCAATTCAGCCTAATAGAAAAATCTTTCGTCATGATCCGGATTGCGGTTATTCGGTGGTTTACAGGATTAAACCGTGATACCAATTGCCTAATTAATTAAAAATCTACATCATAATTCTACATGACAGCTGAAGTAAAGAGAAATTCATTACTTTTGCATCACAATCAAGAATTTATTTGGCATAGTTGGAATGATGCGATTTACATCAAATATGTTCGATTACAAATCAACATCATAATTCTACATGACAACTTTGATCGATGTATAAGATGAAGTAAAAAGAAATCCATTATTTTAGCATGACATTCAAGAACTTATTTGGCATAGTTAAAATGACCAGATTTAGATCAAATATCCAACGTTTTGTTCAATAACTGTAATTTTTAAAGTAATTCCATTATGCCTTTCTAACAGAAACTCTCGTCTCTGTAGACAAAAAATGTGGAAAATCAATTTTCAGGAGCTTCATTTTGTGCTGTATTTTACACCAGTAAAATTATTCGCCATAGACCGTAACGGGCAGTAATTACTTTGTACCATATCCAGACTATAATATGGACTTACGCGTCCATATTACTACCAAAATGCTGCAGCTTCTGGCGAGTCGTTATCGATCTGTGTAGCCTGACGTGATCTCGAAGAAACATAATTCCTCTCCCATTGGCTAAAACTGGCCGATCTTGGGAGATTGCTTTCTTCAGATAGCTCATAGTTGACGGTCCGATTCAAGACTTCCATAGGGCAGCAGCTCGTTACAGATGATTCGCTGTCAATCCCGAAAAATACACGGCAAAGCCTTCCTGACCGTCAATCCTGGATTGGCCACCATCCGCTTAAGAAATGAGTCGTTCTTATTGCTATTTAGCACTTTGGTACTTGATGTGTTTTTGTTTGTATCCCACCTTATTTACGTGGTTCCAAAGAATTTTTTGTGCAATGTCTAGCTCTTGAATAACTGAAACAGTGTTTATATGACAATGTGCCCATTATTTTATCAATATTTCTAACAATTAACCTTTAAGAGCGCAGGGCATTTTTTACATCCAAATAGATGGTGTATATTTTTGATGAAGGCTTAAGAAATACTGAGCTAAATAATTCTTTTGATTACGAAATCATTTTTCTAATTCCATCTAATGCAAATCGCACTGTTGCGGTGCGTGGTACAGATTTCTAAGCTATCTATTAAGAAAATATTAGGTTTTGTTTTCTATACATTATAACAGTTTTCACCTCTATTTCATACCTGCCCATCATATCACCCAAAGGGCGGTAGTATCAGAATTATATATGTATATCAGGGACATTCACCTTTTTGAAGATTGGTATCCAGTTGTATACCTTTAAATTATAGCCCTTGCATCGATTGTGGTGTTCGACGACAATTTTTGGTTTTTTCTCTTTTTACATTGTTGTGCCGTCGCCATTATATGTATGACGCAGGGTGACAAACTCAAAACCTAGGGGATGCGTTGCTCCCATTAGCCACTGTTTTTGAGATAAATTATGGAGTAACTTTGCTGGGGTGCCACCGTGAGGAGATTATTCCTGTTTAGTATGCAAGTTTGATTTTCCATTTTCATCACTAATTCTAATCGGTAAATCACAAAATGTTTACATTGTTGTAAACATGTTGTTGTTTTTGGCCAAAATTCGGCAATTTTGGAACGAACTTCGCGGCCACACGCTTCATGCCCAAAATTTCCGAAAAGATTGCATGGCATGAGCCAACCGATATGCCGATATCATCCGCAATTTCTCTAATTGTGATTCGACAATTCTCCATAACAATTTTCTTCACTTTCTCAACATTTTCATCGGTTGTTGATGTACTGGGGCGTACGTAGTCGGCGAAATTTGAAAATTTACGATTGCATTGATTAAGATTTGATTATCTGCAAAAATTATATTCCTACATATTTATATATTACCTAAAATTCAACGGTACGGTAAGCAGTCAACAGCAGATATCCAACATTTAATACGAAATCGCATTTTAGCCGTAAATGAGCTCAGTTGTTGATGGGAGCGCGATAGTACATCATACTTTGTATTATAATATGCAGCTTAATCTAAAAATGGCAGTTCTAAACTTATTTGTTTAGTAAAATAAACTACTAATAAAGTCTCAAAAAGCGCATGTACAGGCAGTTTTGTATCCTTTTTATCGAAATGTGAAGATATCTAATTTTCCGCTGTCTTCCACTTTCATCGAAGTTGGAATCAATGTTGGTCATTGCAGCCAATATTGATGCTAATGTTTAGTATGGACCTGAAGTATCAATGTCCACTGGAAGGAGGTTCCCAACAGCAGCAAACAACTTTTGCTCTAACACTCGCTTTGTTTCCATTTCATTAAATGCCAAGTTTCTTTTTGTTTTGCCTGAATGGGATTAATCCAGAGCGACTAATAACTTCAATTTACATATTGTAGGGTGTCGATTTTATAAATTTTTGTAATAGCTAAATAATTATCATCAAACATGCATACAGAAGAGCGACTGAGAACATAACTCAGGCAGACCTGTGTAAATCACAAACTTCAAACAGTTTTAGAAGAACAATCAAGCTATTAGGTATGGTTTTCCAAGAGTGTCGGAAAAATGTGGTTTTATTAATAATATTAACACTGCAAAAAATTGTCGCAATGCAACTTGATGGCCTTCTCGAAAATATGAAACACGAACATGAGATAAAAAAGGAACTTTGGCTGAGACTTCTGCAGCAAATAGAGGCGGAACATCATTTCGAATGGGTTCTAATTGTGGGTCACATTGAGTGGAATTTTCTTGAGGA